>JABSTR010002144.1:0-28634 GCA_013339765.2 Haemaphysalis longicornis
CTTGCTTTCCTGTTGGGCATTTTTTTTACTCACGGATATAAAACGTTAGACGACGGCAAAGTCTGGTGGCCGAAGGGCGGTTTTAGGCAACAAGGCGATGCTATGGTAAAAAGTAAGCAGCTGTTCAGCTTACACAAGGGAACTTTCAGCACACGGCCAAGGCCACTTTGGAGTACGGGCTTTACACTCTGATGGAGCAACGGCCGAGCAGAAATTACCCGGCCAGAGATGGACAGCTTATGCTTAGTCGTACATGCTTGTGCTGCTTGGGTTAATCCCAATGTCACCAGCTTGGCTTCGCTTGCTGCACGCTCCTGCACCTTTTCGAACTCTTGTTTCACACATTCCTTGTATAAGTCTTACACTGCACATTCATATTCCAAAATAGCCTGCTGACGGTTTCATCAGGGGTTTCTTTTATTGATTTAGGGGAATATTAAAATTTATCTAAAAAGGTAGAAGAGCCGAGAAGCTTGTGCAGCTGTTGCATTTATATTACCATATTGCCGCGAACCATGCATTAGGTTTGTTTATTTGTGTTTTGCTTTTGCTGCCCAACTGCGCCGTTCTGTGTTATCGGGTGCTGTGGGTGCCAAGGGGAGGCACGTGTACCGCTCTTTGTTTCTGTGCCCGCCTGTGTTATCTCTTCTGTTAGGAAGATCGTTGGGAACTAACGTGAACAGCCTAGGATAATCTTCGTTGATTTACAGTGTTCTGGACACGAATGCGACTATTCCAGAAATCCTCGCACCGAGTGTTAAATTTCCACTGAGCAGATGCCGCCGCATTCGAATCACCGGCACCAGTCTACGCACGTCACTTTGTTGACTGCTGTTTCGCCCGCCTGTGTATTCTTCGAGTTGTTATGGGAGCACTTATGTTCGCTCCAATAAACTGGTTTTTTCGTTAAGACAGCTGCGCCGTCTTTGCCTACGTGACATCTGGTAGAGGGTGCGGGTACGCACCGATTATGCTCTCCAACAACCTCTGGAAGCCACCAAGCCAGTTCAAACTAGAGCCAGCCGCCGACTGCAAGGCTTCCCGCCCGAGTTTGGTCTCCTGCCAGACGGCCCAAAAGAACGACCGCTGCAACCACCACCATGGTGCAACAAGCAACATCACCAATTGTACTGCAGCAGCCACAGGACCTCCATCCTTCCGAGGAGCCCCAGCAGAACATCCAGAAGAATGGTTGGAGAAACTGGAGCACGTCCGGAATCTTCAATAGGTGGGACTACTGCAGAAAACGTTCCGGCATGTTTTCTTTTACTTGGAAGATTTACCTCGCACGTGGTTCGAGAATCACGAGAGCTCCTTCACGAACTGGGCTCCTTTAAAAGCGAGTTTCTGAGACCTTTACTACCGTGGTTAGAAAGAACGCGCAGCGCTTTTGCTGGAACTCAAACGCAGCACCCAATGAAGGGGGTCATGATCGTCGTCGAGGAGAGAAGCGATTTTTCGCCGTGCGGGACCAAGAAATACGGAGGAAAAGAAACTACGGTTTTGATGCGAGGTGTGAAGCAAAGAGCTCTTCGCGTGCCTTGTTCGCAACCCCCCAAGGCCATGTCCGAATTCGCGTCTGAGGCGGCCGCGATGGAGAAGACGCTCGAAATCCGACCGAGGCAGTACGTCCGCCCAATCAATGCGCTGGTTTCGGAGGACGATTGGTGCGGGCGCCATTACTCCGACACACTACGCCACACAATCACTGCAGTGGTGAGACAGGAGCTGCGGAAACATTTCCCGACGACGACGCCACAAGCTCAAGTCGCTTTCCTGACTGACGTGATCCGGGAAGAAATTACAGCAGGCCTTGAAAACTTCTATGCCGTCCCGAAGCACCCCGCAAAGCCGAGGCTATGTCCTACTCCGCGGCTGTTGCGTCGACCCCTCCCTGTTCCAACACGTCGCCAAGAGACGCCGCCCAATGTCGCCCGTCCAAACCCCTGAAACCTGAAACTAGGCGCCAAGGAAAGACCGATGTTGGCGAAACCCCCGATAATCGCCCGCGGTGTTGCCAATGCGGAGAGGTCAACCACATCTACCGCCACTGCCCTTACAAGAGGTTAGGTTTGCGATTGAGTATCCGTCGACAACACCTCGCCCTCCTCCCTGGCCAAGGAGCACGTGAGATCGACGAGTATCTCTCTTAAACAGGCCGTGGCCCACCCCGTTTCAATCAGACCGGCTCGCCGTCGCCCTACACGCACCAATCGCCGAAACGCCGTAGCAATGTTGACTTCGCCCGTGAAAGGTCCCCCTAGCCCCACGCGGGGGAAACTTAGAGCAGCAACTTCTGGGGGTAAAGTTGATCTACGGCGAAAATCCGGCAACCCTCAAACGATGCAAGGACGCGCCAAAGACAGTGATTTACGACATTGCCCTCATACAGACGACCCGACCTAACCCTGACGAGACTCCCGAACACGACGAAAGCTACACGGTGCAAGGCGTACCCGACATGACTGAAACTGCCGCTGAGAAGACGACGACGACGCACAGTGCCCGACCGTCAACACGCACAAGCCGAGATACGACGCCCCGCGCACCCGGAACTCCAGAAACGCGGCATCTGATGTCAAGGTGTCCATCGATGGCTTTGATGTAGCCACCCTCATAGACACGGGATCCGACTACTCAGTAATGAGCGGACCATTAGCGTTTAAACTGAAGGAAGGTATGGCCAGATGGGACAGTTCACACAACGCACAACAGGAGGCCACCTCGTGACGCCAAGTGGAAACGTGCACATCGCGCGTCAGCATAGACGGCACGACATACCCTGCCACGTTCGTCGGTTTGCCTAACTGCTCCCGCGACGAAATTCTCGGAATTGACTTTTTGGCGAAAAACGGTGCAATAATTGATATGCAGACCAAGTCGATAACTTTTTCCTCCGATCACTCCAGTACGTCGGAACCGACCCTGGACACCGTGCATCTGTAAGTATCGCCGATGATCATGTCACCCGCCACCCCACGCAATCTTGATGATCACCGTCTCCTTGAAGGTGCTACTCCTGACGTCGACGCTATAGTGGAGAGTGACCAAAGGTTGCTTGTTGACCGCGGTGTGTCTGTCGCAAGAGGCATTATGCGGTTTAGGCAACGCAGATCCCACGTTCTGGTCACTAATTTTTACCTAGGAGTACCAGCAATAAACAAGGCGCTCAAATTTTGTTCTTCGAAGAAACGCAACAAGCAAGTAACGTGATAGCAGTCGCCGACTTTGTACGCGCACCCAAAGATTACTTCAAGCTTCCGCATCCTTTCGAAATGAATCCGGCGCTACCGGAAGAAGAAAGAAACCAGTTATTGGCTTTGCTTCATCGCTACAGCGACTGTTTTTTTTGTCGAACTCAAAGTTACGTCAGACACCTCTGGCGAAGCACAGGATAATAACCGAAGATGGAGTTCCGACCTACCCGACAGTCACCTTAACGCGTGTGTTCACACGAGCACGACGCCATCCGGACTCAAGTAGACGGCATGCTCCAGCGACGACGTAATACAGCCATCGAAAAGTCCGTGGGTTGCGCCGGTCGTACTCGTGAAGAAAAAAAAACGACACTTTAAGGCTCTGCGTTCACTACCGGAGACTGAACGAAATCAGCAAAAAGGACGTGTACCCACTGCCACGAATCGACGATGCTCTCGACCACCTCTGCCACGCGAAGTACTTCTCATCGATGGATCTCAAGACCAGCTACTAGAAAATTAAAGTGGACGACTAGAGAGCCGAGAGAAGACTGCACTTATAACCCCGGGATGGTCTATACGAGTTCAAGGTGATTGCCGTTTGGGCTGTGCACGGCGCCGGCAAAGTTTCAGCGCCATGGACACTGTGTTAGCTGGCCTAAAGTAGCTTACCTGTCTCGTATACCTCTACGACGTTGGTGTAGTCGCCAGAAACTTCGACGAACACCTCGCAAGATTAGATTCTATACTCGAGAGTATTTGAATGTCGGGGCTAACGCTGAAGCCCGAAAAGTGCGGCCTCGTTTACGAGGAACTCAAATTTTTCGGACACGTCGTCAACGCCGCAGGAGTCCTGCCTGATACGCCGAAAACATTAGCCATAGCGAACTTCCCAAGACCGAAAGACAAAAAGAGCGCGTGAAGATTTCTCGGACTAGGCGCGTACTACCGGCGCTTCGTCGCAAGCTTCGCCCGCATTTGAGAGCCACCAACGTGCCTGACAAAACAACGCCTACAAAACCCGCCCATGCTGCTCATTTCGACGAAACGCCGCGAAACGGAAATGCACCGGATGCCAGCGATACAGGTTGGTTGACGTCCCTTGTCAAAAAGCAAAGCTGGTTGCGAAAGGTAATCGCCTATGCAAGGCGTGGTCTGACGCAGGAAGAAAAAAAACTACTCTGCCTCCGAAAACGAGTGGCCTGGCTATCATACGGGCCATTTCAAAAATTTCGCGCGTACGTGTATGGCAGACCATTCAAGTGTTGACCGACCACCATGCGCTGTGTTGGCTCACCAATTTCAAGGACCCCTCTGGCCGTCTTGGGTGGTGGAGCTTGTGCCTGCAAGAGTTCGACGTTACAATAGTCTACAAATCCGGCAGAAAACATTCTTACGCCGACTGCCTGTCCCGCGGGCCCGTCGACCCATCACCAAAAAACACCGGTGATGACAGCGCGTTCATCGGAGTTGTGACAGAGAGCGACTTAGACGCCCAGCAGCATGCCGACCCCAACATGCGTGTCATGGTCGATTACCTCAAAGCACGCAACATCGCCGTGCGGAACTCACCTGCATTTGCCTCAAAAACTCCGTCCTCGTGAAGCATTTCAGCCCCGGAACGACAACAAATGATCTACTGTCGTCCCCGCAGACCTTCGTGACGAAATTTTGAAAGCATGCCACGACGACCCGTCTCCCGGACATCTCGGAACAGCTCGAACTATTGCGAAAATTAAGGCGAAGTACTTCGCACCTCGACTTACATCCGACGTCACCCACTACGTCAGGAGATGCCGTCACTTCCAGCGTCGACAAACGCCGCCGTTAAGACCCCCCGAAATACTGCAACTGATCGCCGTCCCGTAGAGACAATTTTACAGATCGGGAATAACCTTGTATGCCCGTTCCCTACGTCAGGTTTACAGAACAAGTGGATTGTCGTAGCGACAGACTACTACATGACGCGCTCCGCAGATACGCAGCTCTTCCGATGGGGACTGCACTAGAAGTCAAGTTCTTCATAAACCAAATTGTGCTGCGTCATGGAGGCCCTGAAGAACCAATCACGGACCCACGGAGCGGCCTTTCACACTGCGGAGTTTATGCAAGGAATCTTACGCTACAGCAATACGGATAGCCGAAGAACTACGGCGTACCACTTCCAAACCAACAGACTAACGCAACGCCTGACAAGACAATCGCGGATATGCTGTCTATGTACGTCAACTTTCAACATAAGACTTGGGACGAAGTCCCTACCGTTTGTCACGCTTGCGTACAACGCGGCTGTCCAGAAAACCACAAAGATGACATCGTACGAGCTTGTCTACAGAAGACGTGCCGACTAGGATGCTTGACGCCAAGCTTACCCACGTGGAAGAAGACGACCCTCAATGCCGACGTCCAAGGATACCTTCAGCGTGCGCAGGAGGCCCGCCAGCTCACTCGACTTCGCACAATGAACCAGCAGCTGGCGGAATGCGTGACGCTTACAACCTCCGACGCCAAGACGCCGAGTACCACCCAGGGGGAATTTTGTATGGGTTTGGACTTTCATCCGACGACGTGCACTGAGTGAGAAACATCTACGACGGTATTTAGGACCCTACCGGATTCTACAACGTGTTGGCCACCCTCCAAAGAAGTGATCCCCGATTGTGATTCCGGAACGTCACGATGACGCACGCGGCCCAAAGTCGTCCACGTGGTTCACTTAAAACACTTTCTACGCACAATGAAGGATTTCTAATTTTTTCTTTGGTCGGACTGTCGCTTGTGTTAGCATCGGGTCGATGTACCCTTAGAGGGGGGGTAATGCCGCGAACCATGCATTGGGTTTCTTTATTTGTGTTTTGCTTTTGCCGCCTGGCTGCGCTGGTCTGTGTTATCGGTGTTGTGTGTGCCAAGGGAAGCGCATGTCCTGTTGTTTTTTTCTGTGCCGCATGTCTTATCTCTTCCGATAGGGACAGCGTTCCGGACTAAGGTGAATAATTTTCGTTGATCTACAGTGTTCTGGATACAATTCGACTATTCAAGAAACCCTCACACCGAGTGACAAATTCCCGCTGAGGAGATGCCGCGGCATTCGAATTGCCGACACCAGTCTACGCACGTCACTTTGTTGACTGCTGTTTTGCCGCCTGTCTAATGATCGTGTTGTTAGGGGAGCACAAGTTCGCTCCAATAAACTTGTTTTTAGATGCGAAAACATCTTATGGTCTCGGCATGTCCCGCGTCGGGGTCCGCACTCACACTGAGCATACGCAACTATCCTTCTTACACCCACAGCTGCGCGGATACTACACTATAAAAGAAAGAAATAGTTAGCGGGGCCCGGTTTCGATCCCATGACTGTGGGGCCGTAACGGGAGGTACGCGGTGCTCTTCCCACTACGCTTAAAATCCGGGACAGGAGCAAGTGCTAGAGCACGCCTTATGTCCTTGACTCATTCAAACTCCGTCAAGAAGCTACTGAAACAACGAAGGCAGGCGAAGCTAAACGTCAACAGAAACGACGAACTGAAAACTTTAAAGGAGGATGTTGAATTTCCCGTGGGAAAGCTGTGGCGGGAAGCGCCACGCGCCTTGCAGCTCAACCCCCAATCGATCACCCCGTAGGGGATTCTTCGTAGGGGAACCGCCGAAGAAAAAGAAGGAGAAGACAAAGCTGCGAAGAGGAGGGCGTCTACATTGCTCTCAGTCCGGTGCACCAATGTCAACAACCTTTACCTCACCAACGCTGACGGAGACTACCATTCTAACACAGAGACAACATCGAGAAGAACATTGATGGACGAGTTTCGGCGCCTCGAGAACCACCGCCTACTCACCGTAACACAACAGTACTTGCGTGCCTTTGCTACCGGTGTGGACCCGGACGAAGAATTTCCTCTGGCGCTAATAAACACCAGATCACTCAACATAATGACAACACAATGAAACCACACGGAATTGCCACGATGCTTGGCATCCTAATCAGCGTTCCCCACTGGAAGATGGTGTAATTTTTTTCGTCAAGATAGCTGCGTCGTCTTTCGCTACGTGACAATATGGTCTGCCCAATCTAATTATAGTTGAAAGTGAAACCAAGATATTGCACCTCTAGTACACTTTGTAACACAATATTTAGGAATTAGCTACATTGCAGTGTTTTGAACTAGTAAAACATGCATGGTACCATTTACGTATGCTTGAATTTCTTTGCCATTCCAAACACAGATGTACGACGTTAAATATGTCTGTTTGTAACACACGGTAATAACCAGCACTTCTAACGGTGAAGTACAACACGCAGTCATGAGCGTACAATCGAGCATTTTACCGGAAACCTTTAGGGAAATCATAAAAAAACACAAACAGCAGGTGTGAAGGAACGATTCCTGGGGCACGCCAGACAGAACATCAGCAGGGACGCAATGATGATTGAAACTAATGGATACCGTTCAAAACGTGCAAAAACACTGTTTTAACAAACCAAGAAGGTAAGTAGAAATTCCAGAAAATGATAACGTATGCAACAAGAGGTTGTGTGGGACTCCGCGAAACACCTTTTTTTTAATTTAAACATACAGTAATCCCTCCCTATAATGAAGTCAACGGGACGGCGAAAAATTTCCTTCTAAGCGGTATTTGGATATCAGCGACAATCGAGAAAATATAAAATCTTGATCTTTAGTTACGCGACAACTGCGAGGAACAAAACACAGTGTACACAGTGAAGTAAAAATATTGTTCAGGTGAAAAATGATGGTGAGTTTTGGCTGTTTAATGTTCTTGCCGGGCGAAAGCAACTCCTGCTACAATATGCATGAGGCTGTGGTCGCCGCCCTATCATTCAACTTTATGTCACCGAACGTGTAGGAACTCCCGCGTCTGCACCATAGTTGGCAGTTCACGTGGATTCTTCGTCCTCGTCAGGGCCACCAAGTTTAAATAATCTCCCCATCCGTCGCTGGTGCGACCACGAGACCCTGCAGTGTCCGCCAATGCCAACGTCCTCGAAGTCACCTGCTACTCCTTGGCCAGCAATTTATAAGCAGCCTCGTGTAGATCGCTGCCAGTCCGGTCGTCGTCTGGCTGGTCATCATCAGGGTCCCTGACAACGGTGCGGAGGAAGCCGGCGTGCGAAAAACAGTTGGCTACCTTTGAAGGTTCGAGCTCTTTCCATAAAAAGTTGAGAAAATTGATCGCATTGAGCAAATGAATGTTGTACCTCTTACTGGCGTTGTACGCTGTGCGTATGCGTTGCGTAAAAGCCTTGCGGTGGCAGTTTCAAAATGGCAGTTCATACGATGGGTTCGGACGGTCAGAAAGGCCTTGTTTAGGAAGAAACTAGACGAAAAAAGACAAGGATACAGAAAGTCCACACAATACTGAATCCACGTATTTCTCTTCAGTTATCGCAACACCCCCTCTAGCCATTCTGCGGGCACCCCCATCCTGTTGTTTCTGTCCTGGCATCTCAGCACCAGGTCGAATGCGCTACACCGCTACACGGAACAACATATGCACGAAAGGATGGAGCAGGCAAGGCTACATGCAGACCAGAAACGACGGTCATGGGGGAAACTTCAGTGCAGGCGATTAGTTTCGGCCGAAGAGTACTCCGCCCGGACGTTGTGGACGTTGAGAAATGGCCTGGGGTACAATTGCTCGACCTTCAGCGCTTACAAGTACACTGTTTGCATAGGAAAAAAGGACATATGTTCATGCTGATAACCTGGGACTGCGTACATTTCATAAGTACCGAAACCGGCCTAAGGTGGTGGGAACACTCCTGAAGCATGCCAATATTGGCATGCTACATGCCAATAGTGGCAGGCAGCGGTTAGCCCTCCATTAGTGGGACAATATATAGCATTCATAGCGCACCATGCCTACTTGGCACCGCAATCCACTCCAACGAACACTGAACCGCATGCCGCAAGCAGCTTGAGTCGGCGGAGCTTTCTTCGGACCTTTAACCTGACAGAGGTTCGTTTCTCGGCAATGGTCCCCACAATAGCAAAACCCCTAAGGTGTGCTTTTGTTGTTGACCACCGCTGGTTGGCGATGTACCTACCCTGTTGAGGCGCCCCGCGACACTAGAGCCTGGCACGGGATAGAACCCTCGTTAAACGAGAGGAATGTTTTGTTATCGTGTTTGCGTATCGTAGTGCTGCAGCTTACTCGCGCCCCTATCAGGGGCAGGTCAGGACTGTTTTTCGTGACGTCAGTTTGTCGGTGTTATGGTGGCGACAGCATGCATACAAGGATCTGGCCTTTCATTCTTCACTTATCGGTATATGGAGGGAAAAAGTAAGAAATTCCCAACAGAGAGGAGTGCAAAAAAGAGGTACAAGGAGAGAGAGAGATTGAGGAACATAGGAAAGACAGGGCAAGAGGCAGAAGTCTCAGAGTTGAAATATCTGAAGATGCAAAAATGTCTAAGCGAAGACGTAAACTCTGTTAAAAAGGGTTGGCTTGTGAAAACCAATTCATGTGTGCACAAATTAAGCCAGCCACACTGACGTCACCTCGGCAGCAGTCACTTTGTGACGCGTTAGTGTTAAAATGCCTTTTGGCAACTGCGTGTGCGTATTCAAGCGGTGTTTTGTCATCTGCCAAGGTAAGCTCAATATTGGGTGCCTTTGTTGGTGGAATGCACCAAATCCTGTCTTTTTCCTGTTTTTTTCAAATCCGCAGTGGCACTGTGTTACCCCATGTAATCCTACTGGCACAGACGGTAACCTTTCTTCGACGAATGGTTAACATTTCCGATCGATTAAATGTTAGGACGCTGGTTCAGCAGCTTAACAAAAGTTCTGAAATTCTCTACGGGCTGTTTGTACAGAACAGAAAAACCTCGCCTGAAACTTCGATTTGTTTTGCGGTGATGCCTCAACTGCCTGTAAGATTTGAGATTGCTTGCTCGCTGAACACGACGTAGATGATAAAATTTTGCTTGAATCCTCGTACGCGTAAGGAGGTCTATACAGAAGCTATATCTTGTCTCTCAGCAAACGAGGTCACTGAGAGGCGTGTGCCTTATATATTCTCATAGTAACTTAACCTGAATCCCAAATTTAACATGACGGTATTTTCGCACAGGACTTCAATGACGTTTCAATACGTTTTAATTTATTGCTTCAATGACGTGAACAATACGTTTTAATTTATTTGAAAGCACTTGGAACATAAGCAAACGTGACAATATTATGAAAGATTGGGGGCCTCAGAAGGGTTGCTGGGGGCAAATAAAGTTGTCAATGACGAGATTGTAGTTCGCATCCTCATACCTACTATGGCTACTTCGTGTTGAGGCCGGGGTTATTCTTGTTGCAATACATGCGCCTAAATAAATGCAATACAAGCCGCTTTCAATTTACAAGTGCAATTAAACCTCCCATATCTGCACAGCTGCTGCTATGGGGAAAATGTAGGAAAAAGACATCTTGGGTTTTCGCAGACTGCCTAATTGGTGTAGTTAACTACTCGCCATTGAATAGATTATGTGCCGAAAAACACTGCGTCTACCTAGCACACCACGCTGTCCTCCGTACGTAAAATGAGCTTTTGCATCCCAAATTCGCAGTGATTACTGGTGTCCGAAGATATTCGCTTGCTTTATGGTACCCCCTTTAAACCCAATTTCAGAAAACACTATGTGACACAATTTACTGCTATCTCAGTGGGTTTTTTATATCTTCACTCTCACGGCATTATACTTTATTTGCGTACATGCTCCATCCGGCTACCTTTAAAAGTAGTAATTGCCTAAAATGGCTACAGCCAGATTGTGAGCAGTCACGGATTTTCTTTTTACCACACATGCATTATTGCTTTATGTTCTGTTATGAATGCTTGGTATTGCCTCTTTTTACTCTTTGGTTTGCGCCCCGTGTAATTCCTGATTGTTTTCACCAGTAGGCGGATCCTACAAAGCTATCCTAAATTATTTATTTTGTAGTAGATTTTGTGTCCTTTAGGCATGAATGCAATCTATCGCAGATGTCGCACTGAGCAGGGCGTAACTTACAACAAGTACAACAACTCGTTACCGAGAGCCACAGAAGATATCCTTCCGTAATTCAGAAAATATATTAGGCCAAGTATATGAAAAAGCTGCCATGTAAACACCTCACCGTACTCTTGCACAAAAACTCATTGTCAACCCACTGTTATATTCTCATCAAAAATAAATTTTGAAAAATAATCTGGTTCCATAAAGGTTGTGTCTAGGTTTACAGGTATCTTTTCGTCCATCGCTTTTTGTTTCTCAAGCTTTATGCATATATGTGAGTTTGTCCACTGGAATATTCTAATGCTAATATATAGAACACGCAATTTAACGTTTAACAACTTTAAAGTGTGCAAGAAAAATTCGTTACAACAAATAGGCTCGATTCTTAGTAACTACTCCTCCACATTCTCTTAATATCTTTTATCAGCCTTTGCTGAATGTTTTCAGGAGATAAAGCTAATCTATTTTGTGTACAAGCTCCCCGAAGGACTAAGTTCCTGTATCACTATATTGTCATTCAGATGCCTGTGCTCTGAGCTTCTCACAAGTTCATGACGCGGCAATATTCAACTCTTAGATGCGAAACCTCCTCTGCTCCATTCACGCAAGCAATGGTTGCAATACCTTTTTGAACACTTTATGTCAAGCTTTATAGGCTTTAGGGCTGCCAGCCAAATGTCTGCTCAATCATAAGGAGTAGTATTTTGAGATGGTGTAACTGTATGAGTTTGGTTCGTCTCGCAAACCGTAATTTTTATGAGCCCTACCTCTATATTTTCTCGTCTATCCAAAAATTTACCTTTGCGGTGCTTTCAATCTTTGTTTTTTCGCTTATTTTTATAAGTTATTCCTACAAGCTCGTGTTCTTAATTCAATGTCCTCTACTTTTGCGTGGTCCTTACTCATTACGTTATTCAGTCAAAACATGACGATAACTAATACCAACACATAGCGACTACGTAAATGTTCAAACTCAGTACAAACCGCGACTTTGGATGAGTGACACCTAATCGAGCAGGCTATTACTGTTTATTAGGTAGCTCAAAGTGACACCAGCCAGAAGGGGAGCATGGGGAAGTGCGAATGCACGGGTGATGCTATGAGGGGGAGTTATGTTGAACTGTGTTGGCATTCGCCCGTTAGTTGCATTTAACACCCCCGCGTGATCAAGTGGGAATGCACGGGTGATGCGAAAGAATTCTTCTTGGCCAATCGCCCTAAGTGGGTATGTGCTAAAGAAATTAGGAACTCTTCTTGGCCAATCGCCCTAAGTGGGTATGTGGTGCGGACGGACGGACGGCGGTGGACGCGTGATTCGGGGTTCGCTTAAGAAGTGCATTCGCACTTAACACAAAGAAGTGATCCACATTTCTTCAAAGCAGCACACAGCAACGCAGGATCTTCCCCGTCCTTCGTATGGACTAGTCTAACATGTGGGGTATTCAGTATGGAGAAGGATCAATATTTGGCAGAGTTGGTACTGGTTGATCCTCTTCGAAGAAAAGCGGGAAACCCAGACACTAGGTAAAGAAATCAAGCTTTGTTCTGCCGTTTTCTTGCCGTACCTGTGTGTTTTTACGCTGTTGTTCAAAAATCTTCAGTACACCCATCGGACAAGCGGTATCGTCGTGAAAACAGTAAAAGAATCCTCTCCCCAATACACGTTTAATACCACCAGTGGTGTACAGGGGCACTAAGTGTAGCATAGCAGATTTTCCCTTGTCGATAAATTTTTGCTAACTTTCTTATGGCTTAAAATATCACAGGGCAGGCTTCTACGCCTCCAGTTACCCTCTGAACTACCTTAGGAGCGTAAAGACGTCCACAATTTACATTTTCCCTTTTGTTTGCTACAGATACAATTCTTGTTGAAGTCAACAACAGAACCGGCAGATATGGCAAAGTACACACGCGGAAAATCAGGGGTATATTGAGTAAGTTAGCGGTGGAATATTATCGTTAAAATACGAGCCGCAACAGTGTACGGTAGTATTTACAGTAGAAAGGAGGCCTTTATAACAGTTACAGAGCTCAGCACAAACACCATATACAAGAATTGTAAAGCAACACCATAGAATTGTTAGAATTGTTAGTAAGTTTCAACAAAATGACATTTTGCAGGATATGCCGGGTGGTCCTCGCAGAGTTGGCGCCTGCTGCCCAAAGGTAAATCTTTTCGAGTGTAGAGGGCAGTTTTGCACAGAAACAAGACGATTTCTTTTCTTGCATATAGATACGTATTTTTTTCAAAGCTCTCTTATATAGTGTAAATAAGCACCTCCGGGATAATTTCTTAGAATGCCACTTATGCATATGCAAAATTTGTAACAATAAAAACAGCAAAATACCAGCACAACACTGCACTTGACCTATTGTACATACATAAGAATAAATTCCGGCCCACCACCCACAAGGCCCATTACATGGAATATAATCTAGTCCAGTCCTCTGATTTCAGCTGAACAGTTTTTTTTCCAACAAGGTTCTCAATGCATCATGAGCGAAAAAATACATTTCCCGTAAAGCAATGGACACAGAGATACCAGACCACGCGTAAAAGAGAACATCTTTTCTTGAATATGCAGTGCCGCCATGTTTAGAGTTATGCGGAAACAGCTTCCCGGCAGAGCGATTGTATGTATGGCTGTGAAAAAACATGAATGACCTGTCTTTTCATGGTAACAAACGTTACCCTGGTGCTGCGCTGCTTTGCTCGTTCACACGTGTTTTGTGGATCAGAAGGCATACCGTTTTTGTGTCCTTGGGTTGTTATTGGCATGAATGAAACAGGACCTTGAGGTAAATATTCTGGAACGTTTTACATAGTTCAAACAAAGTATGTGCTCGGCAAATATCACTGAATGAGTACGCGCGTAATCACAAGTAAAACAAATGTGGAATGTATGTCGCAAAAAGCAATAATTTTCGTTACACTGTGTAGTTTCGCACTAGCTTAAAATTCTCGTGTCATTACGCTCAATTACGGCGCGTGAGAATAGGAACCAAATATTTCGGTGGTGGTTACTCAGGCTATCCCTGGTGTTTATAATTATTGGCATATTCATTTGTATGCAATTATATTTACGGGAAACGAAGTTATACGAAGTGTAAAGGCAACAATTAACTATACTCCTGATGTGCGCACACAGATATGTAATTTGCGTTTACATCCCTACGTACATGCAAGAGCGGTATTGATCTCATCCATCTGCCTGAACCAAAAGTTTTGTAGTTAGCGCGTTCAGTCATTCAGTAAGGGCCGTATTTTGCCTGTGAGGATGACCAAATGTATTGAGAATATATGGTGAGGAGAACGCGTTCTTACCATAAAGTTTACCTTCAAATTGGCTGTGTGACCGGAGAAGCAGAAAGCTTTGAGCTTCTTTGTTAATCCATCGAATACCATGTCCATTACTAACTTTTAAAGATCACAATATCTTTAACATATCCGGTTAAATCTGGATATCAAAAGTTGACAAAAGTTCAAAATTTTTTGTTGTATATAGGTTTTTTTTTATTTAATTTTTGGAGTAAGGCTCGCAGTGAATGAGCAAATCGGAACAATGCTAAACATCAGAACGTAGAGCTCAGCCTTCAAGGATATATTTCACACATAATAACTGCGTGAACGGCGCATTCTGTTTAGCGCAGAAGCTGAGGCTCTGCGCGGCGCTCCCAGGAACCGAGGTCACTTTCCTCCTGATTCCAAACGAAACCTGAGTACCACTCTGACTTTGGACATTCTTCGGTGCCTTAACGCGTTTTAGGAACCGAACTTAAGGTTGTCAACGCTAGCAGCAGAGTGCCGTGCCGCGTGCCTTTGCCGACATCGGCAGCCACCGCAAACCTGTTATTGAGGGGACGGCTTCGTTTCTTTCCCGCAAGGAAATGACTCCGAATGCGTTTCTGCCATGCCCCAGAGTACAAAGGCCAATGAGTGATGGCGGGTGTTTTGGCCCGCTCGTGGCGTGCTTTGCAAACGTTTTCCCACTTTCTCAGCACCTCTGGCGCGCGCCGCTTCGGCGAGAGAATGAAGTTCGCTTGAAAAGACAAAAGGAAACCATTTGAGAATCGCAAAGGCAAGTTTCTGTGGGCTTCACTGGTGCCGCAGTGCCAGAACACTGTAGGGCGACGGTGCCCCAGTAGGGTAAGCCGGCGCTAGTGTCCATGTAGCTTTGCGCTCCAAGAGCGCCTTTTCGCTAATGCGATTATCTTATTCCACACTCAAAAGAGTTGAGTGGGTACTTGCTCGTATACTGTATCGGGCGACGACCTGTTTAGTTTTCGCCAGCGAAGACAGCGTTTAAAATTGCAAGCTTGTCTGATAAAAAAACAAAGTTTTCCTTTCCTGGCAGCAGAATTCAGGACCGACAAACCGCATCTGGCATGGGAAACACGTGACTACGGCCAGACAGGCAGGGCTAGCAAGCTAGCACCTCAATACTTGGTCTTATACGACAGCTCACTCAAATCTAGAAATGCGCGGCAGTTTGCGGTACTGACGAAAAAGAAGCACACTTACTCGTGATACGAGATGTCACACTGCGCACTTTGTGTGCCCCTATGGTTAACACCAAATTGTAGCACTTAGAAAACAGATAGCAAATACGAATCGAGAGGTTCAATGCTTGAGAATAATGGCTACAAACACCTACTGCGTATTTTTTCAAGGAGAGCTTGCGCAGCTTTCTTGGAAAAATATTCACGCCCAAGATGAGGCGTATCATCGCTAACTTTGAAAAAAGTGACGTTACGTGACGCCTGATGCTCCAGTTTCCGAAGTTCGAGAAGCTTAGAGTAAAGTACGTTTTGAGAAGAAGCTGAGTGCAATTGATTTACGTGAGTCGACAGGTACTCCTCTTATGTACAGATGTATGAAAATTGGGCACCCATAGTGGCTAAGCAGGACTGAAAGACGGACGATGAAGCATTGAGAGAGTAGTGAGGAACCAGAGACAGCCAATGTAACAATTACAAGCAAGACAGACAGAAACAAATAAATGAATAGAAAAAACAGAAGCTAAAACGTCGTTGGAGACGTACACGGCAGAGAAAATGATCCTAAGCACGGAAATTTCTACGCTAAGGCCAAACGCAATTGTTTGCAGTTTAGTCAATAGCAGGTAGCTCGAGAACTAAGAGCTTTGTGGAGACGTGCACGCATACTTAGGGGGTATGCGGGGAATGCGGAAAGGAAAAAACAGCTGTGCGGCACAGTGTTGGAATGCCAGCGTATCTTTCAAAAGCTGTATGCAAAAATATGCGTATTCCTCATAACACATTAATAAAGCACACACAGAGGAAGTACACTTCAAGCGTCAGAGGTGTTAATCGGCAATCAAAATACATTTGCTGAAGTGCATAGAAAAGAGTATTGCATAGACATTTACCGCCAGCAACAGACAAAATTTATTTTCAGACTGCCCTATGAGCAGTGTTAGAAGCCGTTAAATGTGAAAGCTGTCGGAAATGCAGAGCAGTGATTCGCCATAGTGGGCCTGTACCGCCGTTATCCGCTTACTGCTACCAACCCATTCAATTCAAATTTCCCTCCTTCGCAATGCTCGCGCGCCCCATGCCTGAAACTGCGCCAGCGGGAGTTCTGTTCTCTTTGTTCTTGTTCTCTTGTTTTTTGTTTCGACCACTTCTCACTGCCGAAGTTCGCTTTCGGCGGCTCGGCGCTGGCGTTTAGCGGCGGTTTCACGTTCGCGAACGTCGTCGTTGTCGGCTCGACGTCGGCGTTTCGATGCAGTGTCACGTTCTCGCAGCGTTGGATCCGCCGCCCGACGTTCACGAGCGACCGCCGCTTCTCGCTGCCGAAGTTCGCTTCGGCGGCTCGGCGTTCACGAACGGATGCCGCTTCACGTTCTCGCAGCGTTGCATCTGCCGCCCGATCACGAACGGCTGCGGCTTCTCGCTGGCGAAGTTCGGCGTCGGCGGCTCGCTTGCGGCGCTTGCGCTCAGCAGCAGCACGCCGCCGCGCCTCCTTCTCTTCCCACCGTAGACATTGCTATGACGCAACGTGGAGTGGCTATGACGCAACCTGGCGCTGCTATGACGCAACACAATCCAACAGAATCCACTTTAATCCAATCCAATCCAAACCCAAACAAATCCAATCCAAGCCAAGCCAAGCTAAGCCAAGCCAATACAATCGAAACCAATCCAATGCCAGACCGACGAGGAGAGCGATGCGGACTACGACTACGGACGTCAACGCGGGTGACATCGTGAGTTACTGAAATGCTCTGCATTTAAAAACAAGTAGTGCAACACTGATATAATATATTCTGTGATGACAGTACACGTCATCGCACCCGTGAGAGTGGGATACCAATAACAATCAATAAAGCAATCAATCAATTGCCCCTTTTTTCTGCAAGGATCGCAGACGAGAACCTGCTGAGATGCTCCCTTGTTGCTCTGCTGAATCTTGTCCATTTATGAACAAAAAAAATTACACCATCTTCCCGCGAAATGAACCATGGGTAGATGCGCCGCATCGTAGATTGTTTTCATTTACGTGTCGATTTGTTGTTTCCATTATACAACGTACGGTTGCGCCGACCATCGCGATAACAGGCCTGTTAGTCTCATTCAAATTCGGTGGTCATCGGATCATGGGAGAGGCGGAATACTGCGGAGCGGCGCAGTTACCGAATGTACGCACGGTGACGTGAGATGAGAGAGAGAGAGCGATTGTGGATGTTTAACCGAGCGCTAACGCGCGCTGCGCACAGCTGGCACGCCGGGAGCCAGCTGTGCGTTGCGGTGAGAGCGGCGCTGCGGTGAGAGCGGCGTAGCGCGCAGCGGCGCGGCGAGGAGAATGGGGGAGGGATGCGGAGAGGAAAGACGCCGGAGGGACAACGCGAGTTAAAGACATGCTCGCATTAAAAATAGGGTGAGGACAGATAGCCCCTACTAAATAAACTTTGCATTTTCCCGGTCTCTACAGCAGGAATGCGTGGGCTTCGTACGCCGTAGACATACTCAGAAATTGAGCTTTTCTGAAGTATGTGGCGCGGTGCTCGAATAGTCGGTAAAATTTTTGCAGCCCACATTCAGAATATTTCTAGCGCTTTTCCGTCAGTATTTCATTCAGTGAGTACCAGGCAGTAGTGCTTGTTGCGCTATAGTATAAAATGTAACCATTGCAAGTGGTTTAAAAGTCAGAAACATCTCCACAAAGTCGCAAAGTGTGCCATTTCTAAAGTACGTTCCCAGGAAGAATTTAAGCTGATTGTGGGGTATAACCGCGACGCAACGCAGGCGATGAGGCGCGCCGTAGTGGAGGGCTCCGGATTAATTTTGCAACCTGGGGACACGTGCGCCGAAACTCATACACAGGGGCGTTTTTTTTGCTTTCGCCTCCATCAGAAAAGTGGCCGCCGCGGCCGGGAATCGAACCAGCGACCTCGTGCTCAGCAGCGCAACGCCTTGCCACTGGCCACCGCGGCGGGTTGGGGTTTAAAAGTTAGGCACCCATTAGATACTCTGTTTTTATGGAAATGCGCTAAAGCAATAATTATACGGAAGGGTTACTAATGTAACACACCTCAAAATATTTATTCTACCATGGTACGGTTTGGATACGAGTTATGATAACATACGCAAAAGACGTTACCGCCACGACGATGCAGATATGGCGCCCAAAAATCGCGACAAATCTAATGTTTCTTTTTGTGTCTGCTTTAACGCTGCGTTTTTGTTTGACGATGAATATGATGTTATCACCCATCCCTTTATGCCTCAGATCGTTCACGCACAAACCCGTCTACAGTTCACAGTAAGGTGCGTATATGGTGAAGGAGCTCCACCCACCCATTTAATTAGTCATCCGCCGAGCACGTGCCTTGAAATGTCACGGCTTCCTGTATTGGAGTGAACAATTCCTAACTGCCACGACGTGTGGCTCTCTCGGTGTCTATGTATTGCGTTCGTAGCACTGGCACTCGTCATTTCGCAAAGCCACGCGCTTGTTTCGGTCGCTTGATTTGTTTCACATTTCTGTTTAACATCAGGTACTTTAGAGATAAACGTAAACATTTTAGGGCAATAATACGGCGCAAAAGTAAGGCATGTTAACCGAAAACTAGTGTAACGGTCAATACTGAGTTTCACTGTTTAGAATGTTTGATGTGTGAAAATATGACTATGACCTTGTAGTTTACAGTAAATAAAACTCAGTAGCTGAAGATTAGCGACTGCTGCTTCTAGTTGCAAATCTTTGTAAGGTGGGTTTATTCACCACTTGTCACTAAAGCTGGTTTAAACTCAATTTCATTAGGTTCATGCAATCATAAAAATACTAATCCGACTGTTACAAATACTCAGCCACATCAACAATAACGTCTACAACTGTTAAAACCTATTACATTTCGGATTTACTAGTTTTTTGATGCCCTTTATTTTAATTCTCTTGAACGATTTCTGCTGTAACAATTCAAATATGAATATTCTTAGATCGATGTTTTTTATTTATTTATGCATCTTCTCGAACGGCGTGCTTTCTTAGAGGAAATTGTTTGCTCTTCATGTAACAATACTTTCTAGCAGGACTGTACATAATATATTTCAGGGGTGACTTCATTTTAGTATGCGCTGCTGGTGTGATTGATTGCCGCATATAATATTTTGTTGTTACCTGGCCTTGAAATTTTACTAATAAGCATAATCAGTTCTTAACAAGTCACCACAAAATTGTCTATGACTACACTTAACCCAATGTTTATAATCTTTGAACGTACCCGCTGATATACCGCAACTTACGATGCTCATTTCTATAATTCCTCATTTCGATATTCTATATAGTTGTGGCGGCTACACCTGGAACCTTAGCGGCTCCAGCGTCAACTCTAACTCCAACGTTCAGCCAATTTCTAATACTTTCTATAAAGCAGTGAAAAACAAAACAATCAGAGCTGTTCCAGAGCTCATCGAAGGTGTGTCTGTCGTGTCTTAATTCCTAATATGTAACTGGTTCACGTTTTTGTTCTTTTTCACTTCGTTCCTCTTTAGTTGTTACCTCAATTGATGTTCTCCGACCCCTCATACCATTGTGCCCCGTGCAGTACATATAAAATCCGGCGTGGCGAATTCATAGGGAGTTTTTTTTCTCAGCCCCTAGAGATTCGTCGTCATGGGGACGGCAAAGGAAGGATCCTATAGCTAGGTTTCGCTGAGATGTTTCGCATAGAAGACATCAGCATTCATGTGTGCCACATGTATGCACAACCGAAGCAAAAATGATTTGCAGTTTTGTAAGACAACAAAATGAGATAATCACATATAGAGACGTTACACAAACGTTTGCCAGGCTATAATACGCTGAAACGCGGTAATATGATGTAATTCTGAGGTACCACTAGAGCGAAAATAAAATTCATTTTCACATGGCCCCCCCCTGCGCAAAAAAAATGTGCGAAAACATCCCCAAATATGTATGAAGAGCAACTTTGGGAGTCAGCGAAACATAAAAAAGGAGCACCTAAATAACGGAAAAGGATTACTGTACTCACTACTGCGAAATGTGTGCGCAACAAGAACTCCATTGTTATCGGTCCCGGTGCATAGCTGCTGCGCCTTTGGAATTGATGAGGATGACGATGATGATTGGGTTTTTACAGCGGAAAGTCGAGTAAGGGCAAAGAGCGCCAAGAAGAAGTTGTTTTTTGAGGACTAAGCGAGAGTAAATGCAAAAACATAAACTTAAAATATACGTGAAATGTCATGAAAAACAATGTAGATGACTAGTGTAAAGGCCCAGGGTGTCACATGCCTGGTAACTAATGAGGTGTAAAAGCTGGATGTCGCTAAGAAACCTAAAAGTACACTTGTGGGTAATTATGGGGACGTCCCCTAAAAGTCCGATGGGTGTAGTGGAATGTGTGGTCTGTATAGTTGTGAGAAGTGTTTGTGTCGCGTTGTTTCTAGTGCCTTGTATTGTAGGAGGATGTGGATCACAGATAGGCCGCCTGCACACCTTCTACACAGAGGTCTTCTCGATCCAGTGAGCAGGCAGGGAGTGTGTTGCATGCGTGTCTCCCACAATGTAGCCAAGGCGACTTCTGTGTGATGATGATGATGATGTTTGGTTTTCTTGGCGCAAGGGCATCAAGGCCAAAGAGCGCCAGTACTATGGTGAGGATTATTTAGGTGGGAATATAAAGTACAGAATATATAATAAAAGGTATCTCAAATGTCTGTTAAAAAAAGAATTGGTGTAGAGGGCCAAGTAAAAACAATTGTCACTCTGACAGGAATTTTCTAACCGCACCCTTTGCGACCGTCTTTGCGGTAGCAATGAGAGGCCCTACCTGGTTCTAGCGTGCGACGGTGGCTTGGCTCACGGTTGATATGACACATACCTTTAAAACTCTACGTCTGATAGGTACTTAAAAACACTTTTAACAGAGAAAAATGGCTCGTCTGATAAAAACAGCAATGGGTGCTGAGGTATCATGCGTGTGTACAATTCTGGAAAATGAAGCTTTCTTTGCGGTTCAAGTAGTTTGCATTCTACCAGTACGTGAATGACTGATAGAGACCCTCCACACCTCAAGCAGCGTGGCTGTTCTGTTCCTTTCAATAGGTACGCATGTGTAGCATGGGTATGGCCTATGCGCAGTCTACAGAGAGTAACCTCTGTGATCCTGTCCCGTTTCTCAGGGATCGATCTACCTAACTTGGGTTTTACCATGTGCAATTTGTTTGCTGTTTCCCCATTCCAATCTTCCTGCCATTGGTCGCGCAGCCTCTTACGTACGTACGCTTTAAGATCATCGTACGGGACGCTTTTAACATCTAGGTCACTCCGAAGAGCTGCAGGTACAGCATTCCTGTCTGCTTGCTCGATTTCGACTATGCCGCAGTGACCTTGGACCCAACAGACTGTGATTTTAAGTTTTTTTTGTGGGCTGAGCACAGTATATTTAGCAATCGATGAAAGACTGGATTTTTTTGCAACTTTTCTTACGCTAAAGCCTGCACAGCACTTTGAGAATCAGTGAATATCACTGACTTTTGGACATTGTTCTGAATAATATATTCTACAGCCATTACAAGGCCATGTGTTTTAGCAGTGAATATGGTTGTGGCTTTAGGCATAGACTTTGACGTAGGCACATAGTTTTGACATTAAATGACACAACGTCGCATAGTTCTGGCTTTCTTGCTATTTTATGTTCATCGCATGGGATATCAATTACCGACAAAAATATTAGCCCTTTCCTTGTGTACGTGTTTAAAATGAGGAAATTATGTAATAATAAAACCAACAAAATACGCTTGCAAAGAGGACGTAAAATAAGCGCTCGAATTACTGCACCGAAGTAAAGGAAGCGAAAGAAGAAGATATCATTTCAATAGCATTTCAATCCAAGATTTTTTCGCAATTACCTTATTATTTCTGATATTGGTAGGAAGTTCCTTAACGTAACAACACTCCCGTGTGCGAGCAACGTTTTAACATTTTCGTGGGGAGGAGAACATTGGAGGTTGATGTTTTATTACGCGAATATCCGGTGATTGAATTGTAATGAAAAATACATCACTAGTCGTAATGCATAATATATTTAGCTGCAACAATATCTTCAACCCACAATCCGGAAAAGGTCTTTAGTATGAGTGATTTTGGATAACTCCCTACAAAAAAAAGTCCGAAGAAGTGCACAATTTACGTTCAACGCAAGCCATGGCCTTTCATCACGCCTGTTTGACCTTTTCCCTTCACTATGAACGCACTGTGTTTTATGAACGGAGCAGTTGGGAATAGTAATACTTATTACCTTCATGCACCTTTCAATTCAGACAGTATCAGATCCGTTTTTTATATTTATTTGTTTATTATTTATTTGTTTATTTATTTTTTTTATTCATTTATTTATTTATTCTAAGCCTCCGTCATCGCAGAAGCATTGAAGAGAGGAGTGTGTTTGGGAGAAAAATACAAGCAACGAGTAACAAAGCGGCAAGAATTTAACGTAGACTACACATTCTAGGAGCACAGACAACAAAACTACATAAGAATGCGGTAGTAGTTCTTCTGGACGGATCTGTCTAAATATTTGCATTCTAAGCAACAAGCGGAAAGCTATTGCTGGCTATAAAGCAAAGTACACATAGTTTATACAGTATTACACAAGGAATTTTCAAAACGTGCGGACAACAACAGTTATTCAAAAGAAAAGAAATTAAACAATAAACAAGAACACGAACACAAAGAAATTAACCTGGAAATACTGCACCCGAAAGGGCGAACGACGATTGGCGAAAAACATTTGAAGCTGCTTGTGATGCCATATCACCGGGAAGATGGTTTCATTCCCTCGACGTATGCAGCAAGAAAGAATTAAAAAAAAACAGCTTGTGAGGCAGAAAATGCTCGGGACTTTGTACGCGTTGTCTACGCGTGAAAAGCAATAACATTGCTGCAATTAGTTCACTGGCTAAATACTGGTGGTGATAAATTTTATGGAGTAAGCATGGACGGAAAACTTTCCTTCGTAATGATAACAGCGCAGTTTTAGTGTTAACTCATTTGTGCTCCGCTAGCAGTTCTGTTGTATCTTGAAAGGAAGATAAAGGCGGCTTTATTCTTAACAAGTTCAAGGATGTGCTGCAAAGAAGGGTGATTCGAACCCCGATTGAGGCGACATATTGTAATTTTGTTCTGACAAGAGTTCTTTTAGAATAAAGCTTTAAAGAAACCGGAAATTTTGCCCGAAGCAGACTAAAGTGCGGTTGGCTTTAATGGTTATGTGATTGATGTGTGGCTTCCATGAGGGAGTTGAAGTATACCCTTAAATAGTCATAAGATGAGACAGCTTCCAACTGGGCGCCACTGAGGTTGCAAACTTAAGGTGCTTTGCTTTCGCGAGAAAACCGCATTCATGTTTATTTGTCAGCATTTAGTTGCATTTTCAAGGTTTCGCACAACCGCAGTTTACCATCTTGATCTGACTACAGAAAAGCTGCTCAGTATAATTCCCTATTTCCCGATAAATGTTGCAGCCGTCAGAACAGATGTTGATACCAGATGAAACGCACTTCGAAAGGTCAATAATATATATTGGAAACAGCAGTGAACCTAACACTGAGTCTTGGGGCGCACCTGACCTTAGAGAAATCGGAGGAATCGCAGTTGTTTAGAGTAGCGTATTGAAAGGGGTCAGTGCGGAAGTATTCAGGCAAGGTTAACAATTTTGGATCTATTTTCAGCGTGAAAAGTTTCAACAATATTAAACGGTATTCAACTTTGTCAAACGATTTCGATAAAGTTCGAAAAACGCCATCTACTCTGGATCTTTTTTCTTGTGTGATATGGAAATTGTGTGTAAACAGCAGCAACTGTGTTTCGCATTTATATGAACTCCGAAATCCATGTTGTGATGAAACAAAAAGGAATTAGATTACAGAAAACTGAAAACTTGTGTGTAAAATATGCACTCCGATGGTCTGCAAGGTACGTTTGTTAAAGATACAGGGCGGTAGTTAAATGGACAATGTTTGGCACATGATTTCAAGAGAGGGACCACTTTTTCATTTAACATGTTTGTGAAGCGGTCCTGGTTGTAATCACTGCGAAAAATATTTCCTAACAAACTACGTGAATACATTTTAGTTTATTTCAAGAATTTTGAGGTAATGTGATCGGGCCTACAGGACGATTGCAAATTTAGGGATTAAATTAGCTTCCCTATTACAGCCGGTTCAATGACAATAGGAAACGTTGGAACAAAATAAGTCTGTGGAAAGCTGAGGCATTTATTTGTTGAACATGCGGGCGAAAAAAAATTTGAAAACCCGTAGTTAAGCACGGACGGGCATTTGAACAGTGGTATAAGGTTATCTGATTCATCGTTAAAAGAAATTGAGCTGTCTTCCTCAGCGTGCACTATGTTCCAAAACCTCTTGGGGTCACGTGCCAACAAGCTGGGAAGGGTATCATCAAAAAATTGTTTTTTTGCATTCAGAAACGGCGTTTAAATACTCTACTACTGTGGCCTGATAAGCAGTCAAGCGATGATTCGTGTGGCGCTTTTTCGAAGGGCGAAAAAGGCGTTTCTTTCATTGTTTCATCTTTTGTATCTAACATTGTACCCGGGCGTGTTGGAACGAGATCGAATACGCCGATCTCGCCGAATGTGCATTGGTTAGCCTATTCAGACAAGTGCAAAATAATTGGCACTTTTTAGCACAGTGCGCTGACCCAAATTTGTTAGAAAAGGCTCCAAAGAAGCGCATATTATTCGTTGATAGCGCCGAAGTATGTGTTATTGTAGTGACAGAGTAGGTCCACTGTACAGGGTTTGCTTGTACGAGAAATGTTCATTGTAAAGCGCAACAGAGAGTGGTCGCTTAGACCGGTAGGATGCGTGATACCGGAGAGGTGATCTGGGTGCCGGGTTAGAAATAAATCTAAAGCGTTCTGGTTCTGGTCAGTTTTGACACAAGCTACGTTATGTTAGAACGAGTACATAATTCTACAAAACAGGCAGATTATTCATAGGATCCTCTAACTGCAGGTTTCTAACACTTTTTTTGTTGTCCAGCCCGAAACATGGCCCTGCTTTACGAGAGAATTTTGTTCAGTGTGGACGACCGGTAAGTGTTCACCCTCATACACCGCTCATTTAATTTCAACGTAGGCTTAAGGTGGTTTCATTGCACAATATTTAAAATGTTTTTCCTTCCCAATGGCATTCTCATTGTTACTTCACCTAAAATCTAATGGTGAGTGCAAGTGTGGAATTCACGACGGCCTTGGTACACAATGCATAAAGCTTCTTTCAAAGACGGCGTGCTTTATTGCAATAATATTATTGTCGAACGTATACTGGAGCATCTGCTGACGTCTGGACCCCGTAACTGCGAAACCTTTGTGAACGCACCGCGATAAGATCAAACTATGCACGCCGAGTTCTTGTGGTTCAACCCTATATCTCCATTTTCACAGCTGCCTTACTTTGGCTTAGGCTTCTACTAGCGATTGAAAACCTTCACGTGAAGGTGCGAAGCGCCAATCAATCTTACTCACCCGTCAACCGGCGTAACCTTTGTCAATTCGGAAGACAACAATCTCCCTCAGGCCTAAAGTTTGGCGCATACTCAGAAGATACCGCTTGAGTAAAAAGCGACGCTATTGAATGCAGCAAAAGTGGCTTCACATCTTACTGCTCTCGAGGAAATTCGCACACCACGGAAACACTTACCCCTACGCCAAGTGAATCGTGTGTGAATCGTCAGAACAGTTAAGGGACGCATGTCCGCTACCACTATCTCTTGTGTCATCTGTCGATTTTCTTGGCGTCACGGAAGACCACGATCAATGAGCAGAGGTAGGCCTAGCTTGCCCCGGCGAGGTTTCGGCGGGGCCATCTCCGCCCTCCGCTGCGAACTTTCCGACGGCGACCCCACAAGCTTCAGATGCTCCGGCGCTACCCGGAACAAAGCTATGATGGTGTCGCCCCGATACCAACATCCGAGGCACGTCACTGGTGCGCGACTCTGTTTCTTAGTCATCCGTGCTAATGGACACTCTACCCGCCGGTCGGGACAAAGCACAAGCTACATCACACCTCTAGGTGACCAACCAGACTACGCCAGTGAAAAAGACGCAGTACGTCTTCTGAGACATCCGCTTACTTCGCCACCACAATGTCCAACAACCAATCTGGTGGCCATAAGCGACCACAGGAGTCGATAAGAAATCATCCCCGGTGATTCTCAAGGGAAGCTTTGTTCTCTGACCATGGACCACCCAGTCAATTTTACACCTGGATGAGTCAGGTACAAACGCCGCGGTTAAGGCTTTAACACCTAAAAGCCTTGCAACATTCCCTGAAACGAATCTTACACAAAAACTTCGACTCCTGCCTTGGTACCAAAGTCTTTCGCGGCTTCGCTGTTCGCCCGAAGTCAAACACTATTGCTACGTAGCTCCCGACATTGACTGCAGTGGATCACCCGCAAATGTTCTCAAATTCATAACAATCACACCTGAAGACGTGGTTCCCGTGCAAGTGTACCTAGTGTGAAGGTCTGACTTGCAACGGCTACGTTGTGTACGGTGTCGACTGCAACAAAGATCAGGCGGTGCTCCAGCGTGACCTTTACTTGCCGTACACATGGTATCATAGCAGCGCGCTACTCGGTAATAAAGGCTCCTGCCTCGTAACGCTGCAAGGAACTCCTACAACGCCTGTTTGCTTGTACTACTACTGGTGCATCTTGCGACCGCAACCCTACAAGCCCAGTTTTGCTCTCTACTGCTACAAATGCTTTCAACCTGGCCCTGTATGCACAAGTCTTGCCCTTCCTCAAGTCAGGATGAGGAAATGGCGAGAACAAGGTGTCTTGCGAGTCTCGTGGCCTCTGCAAAAGTATTGAGCACCACAACACGTTGCCTACTCTCCCGACCAAGCAAAAGGCTACCGAGACATTACGTCGCCGCCACAACCACAGGCTCCAAGCAGTCAAAATGAACACTTTCGCCGCACCCACAGTCAACTGCCATTTTTTGGCCCTGCAGTTGGGTGAAGAAGACTGGCTAGACCTCCCTGATCAGTTCGCTAACGCACCTGAATAACCAGTATTGTACAGTGATGCTGCGCCGTGAGAGGTCCCCGCGGCTAAACGAATTCCGTGCAGCATACACCGATGCAAGAACCCATGATGTTGACGACACGGTGGCTGTTGACGAGCAAATTTCTAAACTCTTAGCATAAGTCACTAAACTCCATCGGCACCGAGAGTTACTTTTACGCCGCAAGCGCCCTGACCAACGCACAGACCTGTCCTCAACACACGCATCTACGATGCGCCAGCCGCCGCCCTTTTTCGGACCGCAATACTCGTCCGCGGTTCCCGAACAACTCGACCTCGTTGCTCTTGCGTTTTATGGTTAACCAGCTATTCCACCTTCACATCAATACTCCTACAGCACTTGCACTCCTAATCACCCTGGCGACTTCCACGCTGTGTCCGTGGTCTTACAGTAGAACTGCAGGAAGAGGCCTGTCATTGAAGATTGGTGAGTATAAAGACTCGTATGCTCAACAACAAGCTGCACGTCTGGCTCTGCTTCTCAAGAAACAAACTCTGTGCCTGCTATTTCGGGTTTCAGTGGCCATGTGTCCCCATATATCGTCGATCATCGTGCCACGCTGCAGCGCCTCCGGGAAAGGCGGCCGTGTATGTGGCGGCGTGTACCCCCTAAATTCAACTCCCCTTGAACGGTGCTGCAACTCGTATCAGGAAGCAGTGTAAGTTGCAGATCAATTGACAAGGGCAACAGTGATTATCGTTTTCTTGCTATGTGACACAAGCAGGTGGGTAACCCTGAGGAAATAATTGGAAAAAAACTGGCTGTTGGCTTTTCGTCAGCAATACTCAGGGTGCCCAATTTCGGTGGTGAGGACTTTAATGTAATT
>JABSTR010002145.1:0-39976 GCA_013339765.2 Haemaphysalis longicornis
GGCATCCCAAGATGTGAATTTCATTCGGTCTTCAAGCTTTACTTTTGAACTGGAGGATGATACATTAGCATCATAATTCTCTGTTGCCCTGCGCATACGGAATTTAGTTGATAGGAATAAGACAGACTCCTACTGATAAGGTTAATAAACTGGTATTGCGCAGAGTAATGCGGAAGATGATGCCTGTACTAACAAAGTTCCGCCATTGCGAACAGATTAGGCGCTGCAGAAAAAGCGATGTGCTGGGCATTTCAAATGTTTGAAGTTTCTGTGGGGGCTTATCAACGTCCATAATATTAAGCAAAACAGATAGATAGATTGAGGGTTTTAACGCGCCGACGCAACGCAGGCGATGAGGCGCGCCGTAGTGAGGGCTCCAGATTAATTTTGACCACCTGGGGATCTTTATCGTGCGCCGAAATTCTCGTACACACGGGCGTTTTTGTTTTCTCCTCCCATCAGAAAGCGGCCGCCGGGGCCGGGAAACGAACCCGCGACCTCGTGCTCAGCATTTAAGCAAACAAACCTGCAGAGGATGTAGCACAGGTTATTCGATCAGAAAGTCTTAGCCTTGGGCGTTCCTTATTTACTGTCTATACGATGTTTTCCTGAATTACCCTCTACAAATAAAACAAATAAGTTCTGTTGATAGCGGGAGTATGCATAGTTTTATCATCTCCTCTAAGGTACACAGCCTTTTGTAGAATCCTTCTGCTAGCTTTATTATCTCGAAATAATAAATGTACCAGAACGAATCCACAGAAGGCTGTTTGCCAGCGACATTAGACCAGAGGACACAGTTGAGAGCACAAGCTCCAAATGCGACGTCGCACGTGTATCTAAAGAGAAAAATGGAAATGCTCTCAACGGCTTCAACATCGGAAACGCTGCAGGTGGCGACGGCATAACCTTGGATCTTCTGAAGGAAGGAGGAGATATTGTACTAGAATAGTTTGCTTTACCGTTTTCTGAATGCGCAAAGACTCAAAACGTGTTGATAGCTCGGAAAAACGCCAACGCCAACAAGTTAGATCCCAAAAACACCAAGAATTACAGACCAGTCTTCCTTCCCTCAGTAGTTTACATGCTGTTTACAAAAGTTATTAGCTGCGTATTTGACACCATAGATTTTCAACAGCCAAAATACAATGTTTATTTATGAAAGGTAATCAAAGATGAATCGCATTTGTGAAGTCAATCAAGTGACATAAAATCCCGCAGAATACATTACACCCTTAATAACACGGCGTTTGTGGACTATCAGACAGCGTTTGAAATCATACTCACCGCAGCCGTGCTATAAGCAGTGAAAGCCCACAAAATATAGGAACCTTACATAAGACTTCTAGAAGACATATATAAGGAATGCATGGCACGATACCCCACCACAAGAAAGCCGGTAGATTCCCGTTCCGAAAGCAGGTACGACACGCGATACAATTTCGCCAAAATTTTTGATAGCATGTAGGCATGGGGGAGGATGTGTAGAAATCTTATCTCGGAAGAGCTATGATTACAATGAGCCATTTGAGCTTTGCGGACGACGTTGTCTTGCTGAGTAAGACTATAGAACACCTTCAAACGATGCTCGATAAATTACAATCAGACAGCACGGCAGTGTAGCTAAAAAACATCAGAAGAAATCTAACGTAATAAGAAATAAGCATGCCAAAAACGCCTGTTAACCGTAGGAAATAAAAGGAAATAAATGGCTAAAACAAGTACAAAAATATAACTACCTCGAACAGATGACTAGTGCTTACCCCAACAAGAGAGAAATACAGCACGAAATGCGGATTTCTAGGCGAGCATTCGGTAAGCACTTCCCAATAATAAAAATTACGTCAACTCTGTCCTTCAAAAAAAAAATCTACAGCCAGTCTATACTGCTTGTTATAGCACACCGCCCTGAAATACGGCGCCCTAATAAACACCTGGAAAGCAAACTTAGGTCGGTTCAGTGTGAAATCGAACCAATAATGCTAGGAATAACACTTAGGGACAATGAACGAGCTACCTGGATCAGAGAATAAACTAGACCTGAAGATATCGTAGTTCAAATAAAACTGTACTGTACGCGAAGCAGCTGTACTGTGCGCGAACGGGGCATGAGGGAGTGCTTGGTCCCATCTTTTATGACAGCATATTGGCCATTCTCTTGTCTTGGCGTTCGCTTATTCTCTCCGTCTGAGAGTGCAGTCTTCCTTGGAAGAGCGGCGGTCTATGCTTAGCGTGCCATGTGGTTGGTGGCTACGTCAGTTTGATATTAACTCGTGTACTGCATCTTTGCTAGTTAACTTGTTTGTTTCGAAAAGAATACTACGTTTAGATATGTTCCTTTCTATTTGTACGGTCAGTTGCGTATATTTTCTTTTTACTGTATTTTACGCCATAAGGTGTGTAGGTTTATGGAAACAAGAAACAAAGAAACAGTTCACCTGTTCCTGGGTCGTTAAGTAGAAAGCGGGCGCAGAAGGCCCATTCCGATCTGTAGGAAGGGCCTGTATCGAATGGCGATCAAATGCAGAAGTCCTGCGGGTCCCGTCAGCGGCTTTTTTCGTCGCTGGCAGTAGCGCCAGCTCTGGACTTATTGGGAGGCATCGGATGTAAGCCTGGGTCATTAGTACTTCGGCTTGATTTTTTTAATAGCGGATGCTGTGGCGAGATGTCCGGAAGACGGATAGCCGTGACACGCTTCCAAAATGTCGTCCCGAAGGTCTGCGTGGATGACAAGAACATAAGTTGTTCTCCTTTCTCGGTTGAAAGTTTTCTTTACGAGGGCGGAGGTTTTGAGGCTGAAGGCGTGTAAGCTGCATTTTAAAGCACTTTGCACGTTCGCCGTTTAGTCCTTGGTGGTAGTCGATCATGACGAGTAACTCGGGATCCGGTCGCTGCTGGGCGGCTAGGTCACGCGCCGTCACGACTCCTAAGAATGTTCCGTCTTCATCGGAATATTGTGGTGTTGGGTCGACGGGGGCGCTAGATAGGCAGTCGGCGTCGGAGTGTTTTTTGCCAGACATAGAGACTATTGTCACGTCGAAATCTTGCAGGTGCAAGCTCCACCAAACGAGACGGCCAGAGGGGCCCTTCAAACTGGCGAGCCAACCCAGCACATGGTGGTCTATCACAACCTTGAACGGTCTGCCATATGTGTATGAGGGAGTTTTTGAAATGGCCCACATAATAGCGAGGCACTCTCACTTAGAGGATGAGTATTTTTTCTCTTCCTTCGACAGACCACGGCGGGCATAGACGATTAATTTTTCACAACCGCTTTGCCTTTGAACGATTTGGGCACCCTAGCCTACATTACTTTCATCCGTGTGCATTTCTGTTTCGGCGTTTTCTTCGAAATGACAGAGCACGGGCAGACTTTGCAGGAATTGTAGCTTCCAGAATACTTCCTTTTGGGCGTTTTCTCAGCCAAAAGAGCTGCTATTTTTCGCCAAGCCCGTGAGTGGCTTCTCAATGCATCTAAAGTTTGCGACGAAGAGCCGTTAGTACGCGCCTGTCCGACGATTCTTCGCACGCCCGTCTTGTCTCTCAGTCTTGGGAAGTTTGCTACGACTGAAGATTTTGCCGCGTCTGGTAGTACTCTCGTGGCACTGATATTGTGTCTCGAAAACACCTTCGTACGAGAAGCGGCAGTTTTCAGCGTTTAGCGCTAACCCCGACATACGAACACCCTGGAGTACAGACCAACCTTGCAAGGTGATCGTCAAAAGTCCAACGAAATACCACAACGACGTCGAGGTATTCAAGGCAGCTGTGCCACTTCAGGCCATCTACCACAGTTTTCACGACTCTGGAACGTTGATGGTACCGCGCGCAGCTCTAACAGCATCACCGTGTACTCGTATAGGCTGTCCCGCGATACGAGTGCAGCCTTCTCACGGCGTTGCTCGTCCACTTCAATTTACCAGTAGCCTGTCTTCACACCAATCGAAGACAAGTAATATGCGCGACCGAGGTGGTCAAGGGCGTCGTCGATTCGTTTAGTGGTAGGGGGTACAAGTCATTTTTGATTTTTTTTTTCGTTCAACGCGTTTTGAAATATTTGTCTAATTTTAACTTTTAAAACCTTATTTCCTATCATACGTAATAAAAACTGGCCCGATACACCCGCCATCACCATTGCCGTTAATTGATTTTATTGTTATTCTGCCTTTTGTAGCCACTGTTTTCTTCTAGATACTTTTGTTTGGCGCTCTTTGCCCCAGCTGGCTTTGCGCCAAGAAACTCCAACCACCATCATCATCATCTACTTGGTGATTTTGTGCAGCCCGCCGGTATTTAACGCAAAACCTTAATGTGCCGTCTTTTTCCTTTACGAGTACGACTGGTGCAGCATATGTGCTTTTTTATGGCTGGAAATATCATCGCTGAACATATCGTCGACTTGTATCCGGATGGCTTCCCGCTCGTGTGAACACACGCGGTACGTAACTGTCTGCAAATCAGGCTCCATCTTGGGGTATAATTGTGTGGTTCGCTAGATGTGCCTCACGCTATTTTAAATTTGCGGAAAATTACTACGTGTTTCTACGCAGCCAATTGAATAATTTTGTGTGTTTTTCGTGTAGTCGCACAGAGTTCACGTTGAAGGCCTGCGGAAGCTTCAAGGAATCTTCGGGTACGTCTTCAAATTGCGCGATCAGCATTCTTCTGTTTTTTCAAGGAACGCAACTTCGGCGTTCTTTTTTAGATGCTGGTACTCCTTGGTGAAATTAGTGCACACAATTTGGGATCTGCGTTGCTTTTAGACAGGAATTCCTCTCGCGACGGAAAAACCGCCATCGATAAACAAACATTAGTCACTGTTTACGATAGCTTCGAAGCCAAGGACAGCACCTTCCCAATAGACATCACCCTCAATCTTGCGGCGGGTGGCGGGGTGACGTGGTAATGGAGATCCTTACAGCAGCACGATTCTCGGAGTTTGGTTCAGTCGTATTGGAATGGTCGGAGGAAAATGTTATCGACTTGTCCTCCCGACCAAAAATTGCACCGTTATCAGTCAAAAAGTCTATTCCAAGAATTACGTCGCGGGAGCTGTTAGGCCAAATGACGAACGGAGCATGGTACGAGGTGCCGTCAATGGTGAAGGCGATGTCCACGTTCCACCTGGCGTTACGAGATGGCCTTCAGCTGAGCGTACGCGCGAACGGTCCAATCTACTCGAAACTTTCTTCAGCTTATACGCCAGTAATGCACCCATTACTGAGTGGTCAGCTCCCGCGCCTATGAGAGCGACTACTTCACAGCCGTCAATGAACAGCTGGACGTCATCCTTATCATCACCACCAACCTGTCTACGCCTAGTGCAGGGCAAAGGCCTCTCCCATTATTCTCCGATTACACCGGTCCTGTGCCATCAGCGACCAATCTGCCTCCGCAAACTTCTTGCTCTTATCTGCCCGTATAACTTTCTGCTACCCTCTGCCACGCTTGCTTGCTCTAGGGATCAACTATGTTACCCTTATTACCAACTGTAGAAGCTTTCGATGAAGACGAAGATGAAGCTCGCACCGAGCTCAGCAGACCCATAGACGAAGACGACTAGGCGAGGCGACAAGATGGCTGTGCATTGAACGGTCCTCTGTAATTAGTGCGAATATATTATTAAGTGCGAATGCACTTCTTAAGCGATCCCTACCTGCGTCCACCGGCGATTGTCGCGCACGTGGAGATGGGCGCGCGCAGCCTGGCCGCTGACATGGCACATACCCCGTGGGGGATTGGCCAGGAATCTCCTCGTCTTCCTTGGAAACGGGGGAGATGGGCGCGCGCTGCCTGGCCGCTGACATGGCACATACCCACGTGGGGGATTGGCCAAGAATCGGGCGTGAGAGGGGCTAATGCACCTGCCTACAGGTGAGTACTGACACGAAATTTCAAAGCTGAGATCCGCTCTAGCAATCAAGTACAACGACAAACACAAATAGGTGTCTGTGAATAAATGCATCTTAGTGCTCTGGTTTTGTAGTTGTGTGTGTGTTATCTCTCTTTCGCGAACATTACCGAACCGCGCAAATTCAACTCGTGCATTCGCACTTTCACATTCTTCCCCTCGGGGAAATGCGGGGATTATTTTGCCTTTTCCCAGACGACGGTCTCCTTCCTTGCTGCCTAGACGTTTTCCACATGGTGCCGAAACCGGGGACGCCACGGTATACGACGAGGTGAGCCACGGAGCGGAAATCAACTCTTTGACCTCATTGCTCACCCCGAAGCGAGGAGGAGGTGTCAAGGCAGACGAACCGCTAAAGAATGCGAAGAAAAGCCTTCTTAAATTTAACGAGCAGTTTATCTCCGAAATAACTCGCACTCTAAACGAAACGAGGGACGTCAACGCCGCTGTTTCTTTGGCCAGGCTCAAGCATAGCGCAGACAGACTTGCAGGAATAAGTGAGAAGCTTGATGCCCTTGTTTGTGTAACTGCATTTGAAGGCCAGCATTACGACGCTTCAGAGCCGGTAAAAAATCGTACTGCATCGCCATCTCACTAGAACGAAGGCTTTACAAACGAAACGAGAACGCCCCACCGAAGCCAGTTGTCACGAGAGAAGAGAAACAGCAACCCCAACCAGAAGTTGGGTCGACTAGTTCAAGCCAGAGTAAACGACATGGAGAGGAGACAGGGCTACCGCGAACAAACTACTCCAACAATATTGACAGGCGTTTCGGTAATCGGTCATCGACCTCAACGATCTCTCAACCGTGATTGCTCCGCCAGATCGAACGACGCCGTGTGCCTCTATAAGTGACCGCTCGCTGAGACGGCGCTGCAGGTACACCGCGCAACTGTGCATCTATCGCTCAGAACGGAAAACGCCATGATGCCGGAAATGCCACATTAAGCCCAGAACGCAGGCAATAAAGCATTCTCGCAATCTACTTTGGCCACTTCAGGAACAGAAGAATGCGCCCTGGACAAGGAACTAGTTTCAGATGGTGACACCGTCTGAGTCTATACAACTGAACTGCCTGAACGCTCCTCTTCGTATACAGCCATGACAAGTACAGATCGTTATATTCAGAACTGCTGCCACAAGAGAGAATACGTAACTCAAGGTGATGAACAACCCCGCAGTAGAGTGAGGAATTCTGCACAGAAATGTATAGAGTCTCCACTGCAGAAGAGCGGACCTATGTTCTGGAGGTGCGTAGCTGCGACAGGAGAGCGTACAAAATAAGAACGACGACCAAAACAGCAGAAGTGAAACAGCAGATAGGCCACCACGATGGCAGGGCACTAGATACGAACTGCGTAAGCATACACTTCGCAAAAACTCGGACCACCCAACGGCGATCAAGCACCTTCGCATCGGTCTAAGGGCTAAGGCGGAAAGCTGAAAATCTCCAGGAAAGAGATCAAAGAAGGCAGCTGAGGTGATCAATATGACGTCAACGATTAACCAGGCCACTAAAGGGTACTCGGAAATCGAAAAAACCCGGAGGTCATCGTATCAGGCGCAAACACAAGACGTCGCTGAAGATATCTGTTAAGTTAGCGGTCCCAAGAAATAATCTAGGAAAATACGCCGGCGGTTCATCGCCTGCCATGACCATCATCAAAAGACATAAGCCGGTAGTCCGAAGAAAGGCGAAGTCCAGAAGAGAAGGCCAAAGATAAGAAAGAAAATGATAGAACTCGGACACCTGATGAACAGGAATGGCAAACTGACTGGACACCATCACCAGTCGTACGAAGTCTTGTGGGGCGGGAAGATGTAGAAACTTTCGATGAAGACGAAGATGAAGCTCGCACCGAGCTCAGCAGACGCATAGACGAAGACGACTCGGCGAGGCCACAAGATGCTGTGCATTGAACGGTTCTCTTTAACTAGTGTGAATATATTGCCTTTTCCCAGACGACGGCCTCCTTCTTGCTCCCTGGACGTTTTTTCGACACCAACGGTTATCTTTCCTTCGTGTAACATGCCCTGCCCACATTCATTCCTTCTTAATTTCTACTAATGTTACCTTACAAGCGTTTGCTCCCGATCCACTCCGCTCTCTTCTTGTCCCTTTGTGTTACACAGCATCTTCCGTTTGATTGCTCACTGTGTGGTCCTCAATTCAAGTTTAACCTCCTTAATGAACCGCCAAATGTCTGCCCCATAGGTGAATACGGTAAGATGCAGTTGTCATACACTTTCTTCTTCAGAGACAATGGTAGGCTGCCATTCAATATCTGAGAAACGTCTGCCGTATGCACTCCACACCATTCTTATCATTCTATATATCTCTGCCTCATGGTTGGGATCCGGGGTCACAACTTGATTTAAGTAGATATACTCGCTTCCCTCTTCCACTGCCTCGCCACCTATCTCAAACCACTCTGCTGTCCCGAGGTTATTGATCATTACTTTGGTTTACTACATATTAACTTTCAGACCTATATTTCTACTCTGTTTGTCCAGTGCAGTGAGCATGCGTTGCAATTCATCCCCTGAGTTACTTAGCAAGCCAACGTCATCAGCAAATCTCAGGTTACTGAGATATTCTCCATTACCCCTTACTCTCACTTGTTCCGAATCTAGCGTTCTGTATACTTCTTGCAAACATGCTGTGAATATCATTGGAGAGATTTTGTCTCCTTGTATGACGCCCTTCCTTATAGGTATTTTACTGCTCTCCTTATGGAGGGTGATGATAGCTGTGGATCCATTGTATCACATCCTCTAGTATTCTTGCTCCATGCTCATCTACCCCCTGGTTTTGTAATGCCTCAATGACTGCTGAGGTTTCGACCGAGTCGAATGCTTTCCCATCATCTATGAAGGCTATATATATAGGGGTTCAGCACACTCCCAGCACTTCTATATCACCTAATTTGTCGTGTAAATATGGTTCATTGTTGAATACTTTTTTAAAAACCCGGCTTGTTCTTGAGGTTGACTGAAATCTAAGGTGGACAGAAATTCTGTTAGTGATTACCTTGGTAAGAACCCTGTAGACGACTGAGAATAAGATCATCGGCCTGTATTTGTCAAATGCTTCATGTCACTTTTCTTTCGGATTAGGATGATGTTCGCGCTCTTCCAAGATTCCGGTAAACACGGGGTCATTAGGCATTGCATGCGCAGGTTTGCCAGTTTTTTAAGTACAATTTCTCCATCATCCTTCAAGAGGTGTGCTGTTATCTGGTCTTCACCAGGTGCTTTGCCCACTTTCATTTCTTTCCAAGCCTTCGTTACTGTTTGTGTCGCTACTGGTGGGATGACTATCTCCTCTGAACTACTTTCTCCTTCAGCATTATCCTGGATATCCCAGCTACTGTACAGATCCCTATAGAACTCCTCGGCTACTGTGACTACTTTAACCCTATTTATGATGGCATTTCCTTGCTTGTCTTTAGTGCATACATCTGATTTTTCCCCACAACTAAACGCCTTTTCACTGCTTTCAGGCTGTGTCCATTTTTTACAGCATATTCGATACTCTTCATATTGTACTTCCGTATGTCAGCTGTATTACGCCTATTGATTAATTTCGAAAGCTCCGCCAGTTCTATTCTACTAGCTGCGGTGTAGGTGGTCATGCTTTGCGTTTCCTAATTAGATCTTTCGTCTCCTCGCAAAGTGTACAGTATCCTGTATAGCCATCGTGCCCCCGACGACTCCTGCACACTTCGTGATTATGCGTGTAAGATTGTCGCTGGCTTCCTGTGTCGTAACTCTGCTTGCTCGGTGAGAGCTGAATATCTGTTCTGCAGTGCGATCGTGAATTCTCAATCTTTACGTCTCACTCTTAGCTCATTGATTGGCTTCTTATATACTAGCTGGTTACTATCCTGAAATCTAGCCTAATTCGAGATCTTACCATACGGGGGTCACTACCTTTTAACCTTCCGTGCTCTTCGACGTCATGCACGACGTGAGGGTTATCAAATATTATGATGTCTATTTCATGTTTGTGCGCCCAATTCTGGCTCCTCCACCTCCACTTCCGGCTCTCGCGTTTCCAAAAGAAGGTGTCCTTTATGCATAGATTACTCCGTTCTGCGAACTCGACGAGTAGGTCGGCCCTGCTATTTCTACAGACCATACCATAATTCCCAACTGCCTTGTCTTAAGCCTGATCTTTGCCTACTTTAGCATTGAAGTCTCCCATAACTACGGTATACTGTGTTCTAACTTTAGCCATTGCCAATTCCACGTCTTCATAGAAGCGTTAAACTAGGTGGTCATCGTGTCCTGTACCACCTTGATTTTGTAACTCCAATTTAGCCTAATTACAAGACCAGCTACCCTTTCGTTAATGATTTAGTATTCGTCTATCTTGTCAGCTATGCTTCTATTGACAAGAAATTTGACTCCTAGTTCTCTTCTCTCCACTAGACCACGAAGGTTGCGTCGGGGGGTCGTATATAGGCTAGTGCGTGCTGACCGTCGGGCATTTTACGTCGTCTTTGTCCTCGTCTTTTCAGCATGAGGTAAGGTCATTTCAGATGGCTACTGTCGTGTTTGAGTAACGTAAGACTTAGTTCGGGTCCTCGGGATAAGGGCATGTTGTGAATCACGGTCTTCGTGGCTTCCTTGCGTAATCGGAGGATTTCCGATTTTTCGTCGTATAGCAAGTTAATCTCCTCAAATTGCTGCTTTTAGTTTCCACTGCATGGGATGGGGGATCTCCCACACGAGATATCTGCGTTGCGTCGACGAATTTTCGATCGGCATTGGTAGGCCGAGTGCTAACGGTTGAAACGCGCGGACCTCGGTTGGTGTTGAACAGGCATGTTTTGATCTCTGTAGGTTGCTGGGCGGGCAGGGGGCGTAGTGCGATGGCGGAGCAACATCTCAAACCGTGGTTCTTTTAGGTCCAGTGACCGTAGATGTGCTCGGTCTCTGCAGCCTTGGCACAGCAGACATTACCGGGGGTTTGCCATACGGCGGTCTTTTTCCATGTCTGGTTTTGTTCTACCGGCGGTCGGGCGGGAGACTGGATGGTGGTACAGAGGAGCCACCAGACGACGAGTGTTTGATCTGGGAGGGATCGACGAACATCGTCGGAGTGGGCCACAGCATGTGGCTCCTGGGGACGTTCAAACGGCGTTGAAGATCCCAGCGCGTGTTGAGCTTCTCATATATCATCGATGAGGTAGGCAACTTGGGTTTCCGGCGTTGTCGGGAAACTTTTCTGCAGTACTTCCCGAACGCACGGACTGCTTCCCGTACGTTTTCTGTAGCGAATCCAGGGGCGCTGAGGACGTTCATTAAAAGCGCGTTGAATGATCGATCCCACTGCCTCGAGAGTATGACGAGGGTCCTCTTGGTCTTAGAAGCATCGGTCACCCCCTCAGCGATGGTTTTTTACAGGTTTCCAATAAGTGCACCGAAAAGCTTTTGTGTAACACCCCGTATCAAAAAGCGAAGTTGTTTTTTTTGTGTCATTGCGGGGTCTCTAAATCTCCTCAAGGAACGCTACAACACTTTCGTTTTGGTGTAGGAGTCGCGCCTCCAACAACACCTACGCTCGTTCTCCAAGCACTACAGTTGGGAACGTTTCCAAAAAATTATGTGTTGAAGATGCTACATTACGGTAATAAACTCTCATAAATTTCAAACCAGAGTCCAGCCTTGTTCCTGAGGGAGAAAAACGCTTGCCTCGGGGCTTCTTTATGATGCCACTGGTTGAAAAGTTTTACGGGTTCCAGCTTTTCCAGCCACCGCTCTGGATCATCAACAGGGGATTCTCGGAATATTAAAGGTTCCCGCGGTTGCTGCAGAATGATGGGATGATAGGCTTGCTTGCCCACGGTACTGGTCGCGACGTCTTCTTTCTTCACTTCCCCTGGTAGTAGACCAAACTCGGTTGGGAGGCCTTGGTGCCCGCGGTTGCTGCCACTTTGGCTTGCTTGGCAACTTCCAGAGGGTTTGGTGTGCCTGTACCCAGACCCTATAACAGATGTCACTAAGCCAAAGTTGCCGCAGCTGTCTTGAAGGAAAAACGTTTATTGTAGCGAACTTGTGCTCCCCTAACAAATCAAAGAATACACAGGCGGCCAAGCAGCAGTCAGCAAGGTTACGGCTGCAGGCGAGTGTCCGCGAATGGAATGCTGTAGTGGCTATTCTTGGAGTACTTATATTTCAGCGCTCTCAGAACGGCGAATGGCAAGAACAAAACTGGAGAGCAAAGAAGAATATACTAGGTTAGTGGCGTGAGTGCTAAACGCACTCCCTATCGAAATACGGTAGCCCCTGCGACATTCGGACGAAAGGAAAGGGTGCGTGCACTTTGCTTGAAACACTCATCAAGCAGCCCGGAGCCCCCGAATGGTTGAACCAAAATAAAAGTACACCAACGGAGGGATTGGTCGCGCCAATATGGAAGACTGAAGAAGGCAATCTTCTTCAATAATGGTTACAAGTTTAAAACTTTTTTAACCGTCATACATGTGCAACAAAAACTCCTGTGTTATATAACAGCAACATCTGGTGCAACAGAGCAATCGAAGACACGGTCTTACACCAGCAGAGCAACTATGTAACGTTAAATGATTTCGCGATTCAAGGTTACGAGAACTTCGCTTTTGTTGGTGAAAATCCACCCTTAAATACACTCATTACAAAAGCACCATCCGTTTACAGGTGCTCGTATTTCAAGGTGGTTATTTCGGTGAACGCTTTTTGACCTTTATTAAAGTCTGTGTTTCTCAACGACCAACTTCAAAGCTCAGGCTCACTGTCGAAGTTGCTGATCTGGCAGAACTTCCTATCTTGCTCGCAGGACTTGTCTTAAATCCTTGATCGGTCGCTGAACGCCTGTGGGTGATACAATAATGGTAAAGCACATGCTTCGATATCTCCACTTTTTTCCCCGCCTGACGACAGGGACTCTAACCAAGTTACAAGGCAGTGTTCTTCCGGCAGGTGGTGCACTTTATAAAGATAATTTCTCCCTGCAGTCGTCCCTATTGGCTTTGGAAAGTCATACTAGGAAATGCCGTTAACAAATACCTGCAGCAGTACCCGTATGCGCGATAAATGCTTCGCTGCTTGGTTACAGTGTTTATTTTGCTTAGGCATGTATGTTCTGTTACCGGGAATGCTACTTCGAACGCATCCGGTGTTTTACCAGTGCATCAGACTGGTGTCGGCAAGGTGCGACTTGCTTGACAGTTGGTGATTGGTTCGGCACTTCTGATAAAGTTGAACCGCGAATCTCGGTGTACAGTTCAGAAAGTTGTCTAGCTCTGTATACATAGAAGGACGCAAAAATCATTGCAGCGGCAAAACACTGTGTGCGAGAGCTTGCCGGAAAGATACTGGGGCATTGAAAATGCAGACAACACCAACAAGAAACAGCGTGATAGGTAAATATATGTTTTCCGCATAGTATACAAATGCTTAGCGATAGTCTCACAAAATTGTTCGCGAAACCAATCGGCTATGAATGTGCCCTCTCCACCTGCACAAAGTATTTACACCACGGCAGTTGGGAACCCCAGCTCAACTGCAAAACGTTCGGAGACAAGCGGACCACGTCACCTGAACCCGCCCCCCCCGTTCCCCACACACACACGTTTTATAATGTTATAGATGTGTCCGCATAATTGCTTTGTAGCAGCTCTACCTAGAGCACCAAAATTAAACCAGTTTTTGCAACTATGTAACCGCACTAATGTATGAAATTTTAAAGCAGCACGCTTGAGCAGCCATTGTCGCCCTATCATCCCTTGCCTTCAGCGATTGCGTGGCAGTCTAACGTCAGGTACGTTGTCCCTCGGATGTATATTTGTTCACAAAACATAAATGCCTGAAGTGTAAAACGCAGTTTTAATGAGAAAAATTACCTACCACAAATAGTTGCTTACTTCTTAGACATTTACGAACATATCTCTACACACATTTTCTTGCTTGTTTGGTTGTATGTTTCAATAAATTCCACAAATCCACTTTCACTACGACCAATAAACTGCATGAAAATGCATTCAGACTGGTATCCAAGGAAGAATCCGTGCACGCCATATTCTATTGACAGTGTCCAGTTTTTCGGAGCCTCGTGCGTAACGTTCCTAGAGAGCAGCTATGCAGGGCGACATGATTTAAAACAACATTCAGAGTTGATTTCAACTAAGCGCGAAAACAACAATCTTCGTTAAGTGGAGGTGGAAACAAATAAAATATGCACAGTACAGACATAGTTCAAGACGTTCCGCAGCAGCGCATTGCAAAAGCGTGTGGTAGAACAAGACCGAAACGTATATTAAAATTAATACATTCACCCCTCTTTAGACCTGTCTTTGCTACGTACTTCCAAACTTTTCCCTGCATTTCTGTTTAAAAATTGCTCTTGGCTGGATGCATTGTGAAGATGAGAGTGAAGTTTATGTTTAATTTATTTATAGCACCACAAATACCTTTGTTGTGATAATATTACTACCAATTCAAGGTTTCAGTTGCAATAACAAAGACAGCCATTTTTACTTCGGAAACAACGCTTTCAAGTTAACGCAGTAGCAACTCTAAAGAACAGCTTGGCCGTGCAAGTGCGATTTTCCAAGAATCATTTTGGTATAAGCCACATTTTGACAAAAAAGGCCCCAAAACTTCGAGTATTTTACTGCAAACTGTGAAGTATTTATTTTTCAAGATCATTGTCGGCGCAACTGCGGTGTGTATTCATGTTGGTACGGCAAGGTACAAGCGAATGCGCTCCTCAGGTTAGGATTCGTATGGACCATGCCTTTCTTTTAGGCTTTCCTACAACCCACGCTGTACAAGTTGTTTCACAGAAGATTTCAAGTGATGTTAAAGAACGGGTTTTCGGAGGAGAAATTGTTTCGTTGCGCAATATATCAGAGCCATGGCGAGTCCAACTGCTATTCAGGGTAACATTAACTAGTACTTGTTAATAAACTTTCAACATTGCATTTGGGAGCGCAATTGCAATCACACAGAAAACACACCGCTCATACAACACGGCGAAGTGAGGAAGAGACAAGCGCTAGCTTTCAACAATTGGTTTATTACAGAACCAGTGCTTATAATCATCAACTCTGCATAGCAAGGGGAGAGAATGAAAGAAACAAAGAGGAACACCAAAGACAAATGAAGAAAAACAGTCCCGTGCTGGGTAGAGCAAGAAATCAAGCTTTAGAATTATCAAGCTATGGATGGCCTGCTGACACACTGAGCAGCGGCACACGCTATCCTTTCCGCTTCCTCAATTCTTCTGAATGGCCAGAGCGGTGAAATTACAAAGCAATCGCCCGGTCGTACAGCCGATAACCCGAGTTCCCTGAGATGCATTTTAACGTGATAACGTTATTAGAGTGATGTTTTGATTTCCCGTGCCTGCTAGCCACCCGTTATCAGCCGTTAGCTATCATCTAACGTCCTCGTAAATGCGTCATGGCTGCCAACCGGTTGCTAAGACTGGGGCAAGAGGGGCGAGGGCGCACCTGAATCTTGAATATGCGCAGCACCAACCGATATGTGCAAAGAAAGAAAATCAGAGTACCGACAAGACCAAAGAAAAGATACCTGAAACAGCAGGCTCCGCGCGTGTGCATTGACGTCTGTTCTACGCTCTGTGTTCGATAAAACGCTCGGCAAATCGTGGCTAGCCGTGCCCGAAACGGACGCCATCACACCAAAGCGGCCTTCCCATCGAAACTAAATCCGGGACAAACATTCTGCTACCTAACTAGAGATGCTGGCAAAGATTACCGCCAGTGCATCAAAAATGAGTAAAAATAAAACAAACTCTATAGCGCCTAATTAAACTATTTTTGGTTGACTTTTCAAAAATTGCACGATTCAGTCACAACACCAATGTGTGTGGGATAAACGAGTGACGGCACGAGGCGGCCAAAATAAAAAAAACACCCAAAATATCTCAGGATGTTGCACCAAAATCAATCACAGAGGACTCTTCGGCATGGCCCTACTGAGACGCGGTAGAGCCGTTCTCACATTCGCCAAAACACAGATTTCTAAAGAATTAGGCGACATTGTAAAACGCCTAACCAAAGTACAGCCTGAGTGAAAGCGGAAACTAAAAGACTCATGCTGGCACTGATTATCGTGCAGCCTGGCGTGCCTCAAACTTAGCCTCGCCAAAGAAAACAAAATGAACGCCTTATTTGAACAGATATAAGGGAGCCCTCAACCTATCAATTGTCATGATCGCCGGAAAGGTCCCCAATTTGGGTTTTACAACACCTTTGAAGACATAGGCGAAGCCACTCTCATAACACAAAGAAAGCTGCTTTTGAATAAATTTCAAACGTGCAATTGTATCTAAGATAGCCCCATCCAAGAAGACACTAGACTTCATGAAACACATATCACCGATCTAGCGACTACCATAAACCTTTCCCAACCAAAATCATTGCAACCTAACGTACGCAAGGTCAGGTGACAGGCCAGGATCCAATTACATCAATTAAACTGCCACAACGATGCAAACACAGTCTATATCGATATCGCAATGTGAGAAAATATTGAGGCAAACATAGTCGCAATGGAATACCCCGGCTGTCTTAGTGACTGCAGGAACCTCCGCCGGACACAGGAACAAAGCAAGCAGAAATTTGACTGGTTCTTTCAGCAGTAGAACTAGCGAAACTATAAAACAAAAGCACAAAAATTATTGAGGCTCTCATCACAGCATTTCAAACATCATTGTAGACAGAATACCTAAACGATTGCGAAACATTCTCCCATGTACACTGAAGCAAGCTGAAACTACAGGAACACCCACGTACGCGAGGCTCTGAAAGGGATGGAGGGAGCTGACCAAGATGCACACGAACTCGCTTGCAGTGCTCCATGCGACCACGACTGTCACATCCTCCTGCCCCAAAACATGGAGAAACTCTCTTCTTCCTCAAACATAGGAGCACGATCTTTCGCGTGTTGACGAATCGCAAGCTCTGCGTGGAAAGCAAACTGGTCTATTTATTCACAAGTGTATATCACCGTAGATATTTAGTAGGAAACATCCGACGTTAACATCCGACGCCACTTTGCAATGTCTGAGGGTATGTTCAGTGCAGAACAACTCAAAAATTACATATTCCACCTATGTAGAGAAGCCGGAGGCAGCGCTGAATATCTTGCTACCTCAAGATCAGCGTGAGCCTATTTAGAGGGCACGGAACGAGCTGCTGCATCCGGTGCTTGGTGAAACAGCTAGATGGTGGCTGCACGCACGACGCCTAACAAGGACGCTTCGTTCAAGAAAGGCTGCAACTGAGCATGCGTCGCCACACTGATGACACTGTGCTGGTCATTATCTCCACACCGGCGCGCAGCCACGAATGCAAATGATCTTCGGTCAAGTCACAGCAGGGCGCGGGCGCAAGTCGCGATACGTTTTGGCGCGGTCATTCATAATCTTCATTTTTCCACGATTTGTTATGCTGGGCTACCAACTCACATAAGATTTAATAGTGCTGAACAAACCCATGGAAATTGTGCAGAAAGGCATCATAAAACACAGACTTTCCCGATGCGGGAAAACAATAAGTTATGGGGAGTTAGTCCTACACTGAATGATGCTCTATTTATTACCACATAACTCAGCGAGTGGCTTTATTGTTATTTAGTCTTCTGTAGCAAGAGAACGTTTGTTTTAATTCAACAGCGCCAGCAAAATACCCTATTACGCTCTGCTGTTCGACAACTAGTCTGAGTAAGAAGGAGGAAGTGCACCTGAATTGCCTACATTATCCGGTGCTTGAAGACGCACCGCCAAACCTTGAGCTGTCACCGACCATGCAGGCACAAGTCGTTGCGGCGCAACGTTATTCTGTGTATCCTACCATAGGTACATTGGTAATGGCATCGCATGTAGCCACGCACACCTGGTATGCGTTTCAGGTTCCTAGTATTGCTTTTGGAATTTAAAACAACTACTTCTGTGCGCCTCGCTCTTGGATAATAAACAGGAAGCTAGTGACCCTATTTATATTCCTAGCTGCTGCTAGAGCCTCATGCGCAAAACCTCACGTGGTGTAGTGGTGTTGTTGTCGCAGAGAAACGACTAAACGTTTCTTCCCTAAACCTTATTATATCCAGCAAGACGTGTTTTGACAAAAACGGCCGGGTGACAACTGGATGATACACAACCGCCCAGCGTTCAGGACAGCGCTTGCCAAAGTAGCCGCGAAAAATACCAAGCTTCAAAATCCCATCAGGAACAAACCGTACGACGACAAAAAGTATCCTCTCTAAATTACAATAGAGATGAATCGCTGTGTTATAGAAGCACATCAAATCATCAGCTCTTGTGGCTTCTGCGGCTGAATCCCCTATTCTCTTCATTGCCGTATCACCATTCATGTGCGCACAATCTCCAAAGCAACCACTAAAGAAGAGGAACGCGCCGTATCAATGGAATGTTACTGATTATGCTAGATTTACCATGCAACTTTCAAGAATTTGACTTAGCTCATCAAGCAGCTCATCATTTCCTACTGTTAATACTTCTTTGATCCGTAGGATAGACAACACCGAATCGTCCTTTATCCACACATATCATACAGTCACTGCAATTTTAAACAAAATGAAATGAAATATCAAATTTACATTGTATGCAATATTCAGGGCTTTTTTTTCTTTTTTTAACAGAATACAACAATAAACGCTACGTGCCCAATCGCTCTGCTAACATGCGTCATTACAAACTGACTATTCAGCTTTTGGTGAGAATTTGTACGATACAGTAGGCGTTCTAAGCTGATTTAGTAACTTCATAAAGGTGACGAAGTTTTATTTCACAAAGGAAATTGTTTACCTTTGTAGTATTTCTTCTACCAGAATTGTTATTTCCTTCAACACTTTTGCAAATCAAGAAAAACCATAAAACTGTGATGCTCTTGTTTACAAACATCATTCTGAAACAAAAATGCTTTCTTAACAACTCTGTGACAAGAACGCTCACTACGCACAACGACATGTCTAATATAAAAGAGTCTAATCGGCAATAACTTTTCCAGAAAGTCAAACCATTTCACATCAATCCTGGATGTACAGTAAGAAAAGTACTATAAATAAACCGTTTCACTAGCCATTGAAAGAGGTATGATGTGTTCTAAAGAAACTACCTTTGTCACGGTTATGGTCGCTGGAAGAGCATATAAAAGCAGTATGAGAACCAGAATGCCACTGCGTTTTTATGCGTAGCGTCTTTCGTGAGCAGTTACACTATTTTGGCGTCAGTTTTCTTGACATATGTGTTTTTATATCGCTTATCTAAGGCTGATTTCAGCTTTCAGTTGATCGTATATCGCTCAAAAAAATACGTTTCGCTGTAATAAATGGGCAGAATATTAAACATGTTACGCCAGAACGCTAAAACCTATTATAACGCGTGACACCACCTATCCTTGCCCACATTGGCTAGTAAAATTAAACTCGAAGCAAAGCATGCGGTAATTCCTAGAAACTCTAGACTCCCTGGAACTAAAACTGAAATTGTGGTGGGTTTTAACAAACAAAACTGAACAAATTTGACGGAAAGAGGGCGTCTAGAGGAGGCGAAATGAAAGAAAAAGTGGAGATTAAAAAATTCCCCGTTCCACGCTAGGCGTCCCCGTGCCAAAGTACACATATACACTGTACGCTTCGCTCCACCTCACAGTTTACGTTTTTGGAGATGGCCCGTATTTTTTTGACGTTCTTCTGCGTGATTGCAGGGATTGCCCTTTGCACATGACAACACACCTTTTTGAAGATGTTTTCGCAAAACACCTATCAATAACACTGCCCAGGAGGATAATGATTCATTCAATTCATTATTCAAGGATTCCTTCATTCATCCAGACAAGTTCGCAACGGTTCTTCGCTTCTCAATTCACCATCGCATTTTTGCCCTCACATTTTTCACCATCACGCGCTCATTGTTCAGAATTGTCATCACCATCGTTTGCCATAACCTTTTTTATTCCCTTGCCCTTCCCTGCAGTGCGCGCACCGAACACGTTCTGTTAAACCTATATTGACCGATTGCACAATAAACCTATCACCATCTCTAACGCTACGTTACTGATATTGCCAGCTCACAGCAGATCCCAAATCAAGCACTTGTCGAACAATATACTACGAATGACAACTACACTCCTGTGAATACATCTAAACTGTGGTGCCTTTTTTTATACTTCGTTCAACCAGATTTTCGCCGAGAGCGTTATACATGAGTAATTTATCCTTTCTTTTAATGAGTGCCCTTTCGGGCCACACTTAGTCCCTGCTTTTCCACCGGCTTCTTCAACTGCTTACTTTGTAGTGGCGGCAGCTTCACCCGTTAACAGCGCCACTATCCTCATCACCCCTGCATCCCACATACATCATCAGCGGCGGTGCTTGCCGGGCTGCGTGAGCGGTGCCACGCGCCTCGAGAGGAGATCGAATTCGACCGAGCGCCTGGGCGGTCGCTTGCCATCGCCGCTCCCACTCCAGTTCCGGCCGGGCCTTGCGCACCCCAATAAATGTAGGAGAGCCACATCGCCTCACCGAGTCCACGGCTCCGCTTTCCTACAACTTCATTTTCACCGTCTTCCAGCGCGTCTAAATAACATCGTTTTGTAAGCGGCCGCTTCTGTTTCTCCAAACAATTCTCCTGCTACGTTTTTCACAACTGGCATATGGGCTTTCTCGCTACGGTATCTGAAGGTACTGAGACATTCTCAAGGTCCAATATTTACTATTGCAGCGGAATTCTGGGGCAACCTCTTTCAGCATGCGGTAAAACACCTTTCCTTTGACGCCGCTGGCGTTGCTTGGGGTGCTCATGTTTGATCCCGCCATTGCTCTTCTCAGTGTGGTAATTCGTCTTGATGTCTGTCTGCTTTCATACGATAGCTTGTACAGTTTCAGTCTGCCGGTCTTTCTCTAAACGACTAAGCTCACGCCCTATAACTTGTCTACGCTTTAAGCGCTCTCTTTGGGATGCATGTTTTTGCTTTCTTTTGGACACTGAAAAATTCTTATCTTGGCTTTGCCAAAGATTTTTGCCGCGACAAGTGGCTCGTGTTTGATATCCATGTACCATGTACATCTCTGTATTGACAGCGAACCCTTCCGTCTCATAGCGCGGCCCAAGTTGATTTGCAAACTCGGCGAATGGCTCAGCTTCGCCTATTTCTGTGACAAAGCCAATGCTTTCCCTTTTCAAAAACGAGCCTAACCTCCGTACTGGCGATTTTGTCCATGAGAGGAACCTCGGCATTCTAGAGTGATTCTACTAAAATTAGTGCTTATTTAAGAAGACGCTTTAGAGTTGGTCACGTGCCTGTTGCGGACCTATCTGTCTTTACAAGACCCGTCAAATATCTCTATGGAGAGCGAACTGTCCATGACTGCCACATTCTCAAAATCATCTCCACGCGGCTGGCGTTGTGCCGGGCCACGCGCACTACGTTCTGAATCTTGTGCTTGGTACGCGCATTTCACCTTTTAGGTCTAACTCAAGGGGCTTTTATTTTTTTCTTCTGTCGCTCTCCACCTCATCGCTACCGGCAGGGTGTGTGCGCACCATCTCACGCCCAGCGGTTTCCATTGCTGTATACTTTCTTGACGTTATTTCGCACGGGGAGCAGTTTTGATTCTCTCTGTTCTTTTTGTTCTTGCAATGCTCTTCTCTCTACCTGAAACATTTCCTGCTCTTTCAGGATCTTTCTTCAATTATTTAAAATGCGTGCTCTTTGTTCAATCTTCGCGTCCTAACCAAGGTTAGCAGCTTCCCCCATGATTATTCCTAGCCAGCCGAACTCGTTACTGGGCCAATCCTGGCAGTTACTGTGCCAGACTTCTGGCTCGCTGGCCAATTATGTCAGGTATCTCAATCGGTCAAGCAGATCGAAAAGGGAGGGAGAGGCATGCTTGACAAAACAAAGATCTAAAACTAGCAAAGCAAACCTCGAAACAAACAAAGCACCGCTAACAAAAGCACTCGCACGCACAAAAAAACTGTTTACAAAAGAGTAGAGTTGCGCCCTGATGGAAAGGAAATAGCCTTCTGAGGCCGATCGTGTGCGAAGAAAGGTCGCACTCAGAGTCCCTTAACACGCTTTCCGAATGATCGGCGCTGACGTAGAAGCATAGCGTGACTGGGAAGAAGTGGTGAATAGGTTGTGTTTTCGTGCTGTCAAAGTGTTGTTGTCCTGCTCGATTGGGGAACTTCGCTGCTTTGGGGGCCGTCGTTGGACTCGACGGCGTTTCGGTGCTGCTTGCCAAAAACACCCGCCAATCGCCGCTAGAGCCGCCAATGGGTGGGTAGTTGTTGCGCCGGGAGACTGAAGCCGAACCGTCATCGGCCCGTTTCGGCCCAGGCTTGTGTAACGAATTAGGTGCGTCGTGTAGCGTCTCCCCGGGCTTTACTGTTCTGGAACCCGCTGCCTTCCCTCCTTATCTGCCTGAATCTCTCTTCCACCTTCTCATCCTTGACCTCCTTCTGCGCCGTTTGTGGGATTGTCTTCTAATCACGACACTGGGGTGTCATTCTTGTCACTGCCAGCTGTCATCCGCGGTCTCTCCGCCGGCACCATCTTTCGTATTTCGCCCCGCTGTTTCTATCTGCAACCTGGTTCGGAAGAACTCACGAACCCGCTCTCGACTACGTATTTCAAGCCTGCATGAATAACATTGATGCACTCAAGTACGCGCGCACTTCAGCGCTCACAGACCCATGCTCTGTATGGTTGGCAGCGTGTCGGATGGCGAAGAATGTGCTGGTAACGCTCATGGTGCCACTAGTGCCAGGGCGACTGTGCAGCACCATCGTGCCTGACATGGTGGGGTCAGTGAGATACTTGTACTTGGGCGTATCATTAGTTCAAGCGCACGGCCAGTGAATGTTCTGCGAAATAAATAAATGCATGGTTCACGAGTAATTCTTCTTTGAAAACTGTAATGCTATACAAATACCACACGACAGCCAAAAGTGGCAATTTGTGGGGGCTACAGACGCATGGGATTCAAGCAAAAAGTAACGCCAGAAAAATGAAATCAGCATACCTTCATTACCGCGACGGAAGAGGGAGGGGAAGAATATCACGGGTGTGCGGGGGACGGAAGATGATTTGTGTAGCAGGGGTGGCAGAACACTATCGTATTTCGACATTTGCAGCGAAGCAAGCAGATACTTGACCATGTGTTTTCAATCAGAACACATCTTAATTTTTCCACAATTGTAAACTGACTCACATAGTTGTTTTACTCGTACACTTGTTATTTGTAAATGAGTGCTCTGAGCAGGTAAACACTAATGATGGACAATTTTGCGTGCACCATTATAATGCTCAGGCATAAGATTCATACGATAAAAAAACAAAGCGGGGACAGAAATAAAGACAGTGACACGGGACGAGCGCTAGCACTCGTCCCGTGGCACTGTTTATTTCCTCTTTCTAGTGCGCTTTTTCTATGTTGAAGTCGTATAATCGACTAGCCCGAAATTATGCGTTGATAAAAATTGATGTGCGGCGCACAATTATTTTTCTGAGGGCACGGAGAAATAATTTCATTCAAGATGTTATACTCTTTGAAATAGTACAATGCAGCATTTGTCCTGCAAGTTAAGAGAGTGAAGTGTGGCATATAACCCCTATTCACCGTTAGAATTAATTGAAAATTTTAGTTATCTTACACGTAAAACGTCGAGGGCGTGTGAAAATGACGTACGATGATTTCTTTCCGCACTTTTCTCTGTTTTAGGTTTGTTGCTTCGAAAATCGAATTGTGAATTTTGTGTCATTGGCTTACAAACTACAAAGCGCACTTCACAAACCATACATTACCACTTCAAAACATACCGCTAAATTGGCCAAAAGTGAAGAAAAAATCCGCTCAAATGAATTCTTTTGTACTAGTGAGACATTTCTTAGGTCAGAAAAGTAATAACCGCACACTTTCCCAAAGTAGCAAATAAACAAGTTCTTGTTCTTGTGTTTCTGTGGGTGAAACTAGTGCGAAATTGCCACAACATACCCGACATTTATCTAAAAGACTTGCTGCAGAGCAGGAGTACGAATTGGGTAGTAAGAAAGATGTTTTTCACGAAGCATAAAAATAGACTGAAAGAAAAGAATAGTCGGTGGCCATTTCTCACTTAATAATACTTCGAGCTTTCGCCGTTGCTTGGGCAGTGAGATAATGTTTTCTTGACCTTCAGGACACGGGGTCAGAATCTTGCTTTCCAAATGGTCCAGTGGGGGAGAAGTAAATAATTAAACCCGCTGGGGTCTCTCACAGAAAATCTCAGAACTCGGCAGTACTCGTCTTTCACCAGCTGCAGGAAATATCGGCTGCGTCTAAGATAAAACTTGCATCCTTCAGCTCACCACACAACGTTTTCACTACACAGCAAGTGGTGTGTTTGGTATCATTTTGGTTTTAAAGTGTTGTAAATTTAAACCACAAGATTGTGCGGTCTTGAAGCAAAACTGCAGTTACTGACTGAACAATTTCTATTCTTCTGGATTAAAACCTCCAGATTACGCTGGGGGCGCTTATTCAAACTACTTCCATTTTGTTATACTCATTACCTGAAAAAACAAATGAATGCGTTTCACACTCACGTGTTCGCGCTTTGTAAAAGGTTCAAAAAAGCCAAAAAATGTCAGTACACTGGCTTACTTATAGTGTTTTGGCACTACCTTTTCTGATATCTACATTGCAGAAATAGAGCAGATATACTATGCTCAAAAAAGGAGGTACGTGCGTTGACGTGGGTTTATAAAAGTAAGAAACGTAACACAAAGTCGTACTACCTGATTTTGGGGTTGTCCTGCAAATTTTGTTTTATAAAAATCAGGATAAAATGGTCAGTCAGTGAAGTTGTGAAGTTGCAGACAGCGGACTGTGGCGAGTCTTTTTTAACACTTACGCTTTTTACGAAATATGAGAACATCTGTCCTAGACGTATATGCATTGACGAAAAACATTTGTAGTCTTGTTCTGAGAATGTTTATTCGCCTACGCCATGTTCAGGTTACAAGCGCTATTGAAAGGTAATTTTCTGCATCTCTACAAGCGCTTTTTCATAGACAAATCGAGAAGACATCCTACTGAGAATTACTTTGAATGCGTTGTAGGTTTTGTTTGTAGCACTTCTTGGGGGACCTATTCTTGCTATAGCGGTTGTTGATATGTTTTTCAGTATAGCTGAATGCTGCTATTGTCAAACACAGTGCATCACACAGACTCAGAACGTCACAATTACACTTGTATTAGGCCCTTCGAAAGCAGAAAATTGCACCGAATTGCATTCAATATAATTTTATTTCTCTACACAATAAAAATACGGAGCGAAAATAAATGCCATTCATTAAAGCAAAGCTGACACAATTTCAAAGCCGTGGCTGTTGAAGAAGTAGTTGTCAATTTCTAAGAAAGAACACTCCGTCAAACCTCACTCCCCCCACTCAACACTTGCGTGCATTGTTACTTCGTAGCAATGAACGCAACCACTTTGCGAATGTCATCGGAAGCAATAATAAGCCAACAGCAAAGAAAAAAAAGAGTTAAATACGTTTATGTGAACGTGCGTGAATTGATGGGAACGCTGCTATCGGAATACTTTTCACCAACACATTACTCTTTTATTATTTTGTACAAAAAGGAGTCTAGGACAATAAACATCTTCGCGCGATATTTCCTACTAACATCTCATGGTGTAAGCATATTTTTTAAGACCACCAGATTTCTTCAAGAACTAGGCTAAGGGCTGCGAACTCTCAAATTAGCTGCACCGGAAGGTAAATTAGTAGTTTACAAATCCTTATTTTGTTCAGTTCGTAAATGCCTTAGTCGTAATATTGTCCCTCTGAAAAGGAGGCATAAAAGAAATTGAATCTCTGCAGAAGAAAGCCGTCCGTTTAATCTGTGCTCGTGATTATTCCCTGAATCAGCCCTCCCTCACTTCACTTTCTAGGTGACGCAATATCGATCCACTAAAATTCTTTCAAGGTGTGTCTCGCTCCCATAATTGTCTTTCTGCAAATGGTCCTCTCAGGTATACCATGCCAAGCAGAACTCAAAGTAATCATGCTCTGAGCCTTACCCCGTTTCATGCGTACACCAATGCAATAAATTTGACGTTTTTGGCGCGACGGAACAGTGGACCTTGGGGCCGTGTTATGTTAGAACTCACCAAAACATTCATTTTTATGTTTTAAAACTTATGTTTTAATAATTCTTTTCGTTTTGGTTTTGATTGTTTTTTTTTTTCATCTTTATTATGCGTTTCCATAGTGGTCACTTACTGATTGTATATTGGTTGTCAGTTTATTCTATGCATATGGGCATCTACAAGTGTTTGGAATTGTTTTATGCATGCAACAGCAGAGTGTTCTTTCCAGTGCGCATTGAAGTGTTTGTGTATGAGCGTGCTTAATCTTTTTTCAAACTGCCGCACTTTCTCGTGTTATGCACAAGACCCTCTCCTCCTAAACCCCTAGAGGGCTGAACTTTGCACGAATCATTAAACTCAAGAAGAAAAAATGTATGCGGCTTAGGTCAGCTCACTCTCTTGACATATAAAGCGAACGGTTGCTTTAGGCTGAAGAAGTTTGATTTCACAGGTTGTCTTTGATTTACCTTCAAATGTTATGCTTTGGTGTACAGTCATCGTGGAGCAATTTCTGCACATAGGCATTTTGCAAACCGAACGTGTTGCCCTTCCCCAGTCTCCGACGTTTGCTTTATGCGCTTGGCTTTCAGAGCACTTTCCAGTGGAGCAGCTTGCAGGGCAATAGCCGCGGGGTGGTGGGACGTCACTTGCCGACGGCGGATCAAAACCTTTCGCTCCAGCAAAACATCGAAAGACGGTCCGGCATCACTCTAAGCCATTGCCGAGCTCGCAATGACTCAGCGGGTGGGGCGCTACTGTTAGTCACTCGGACGTAGAGTCACGTGGTCAGTCGGTGACACAGCTGCGGAAAAGTCCATAGAGTTTCCCAATATTACCTAGAAATGAAACTGCCGCTGCAATCACACGCAACTATGGAAATTGTCGGTTCCCGTAGAATCAGATTGGCAGCAAGTGGCTAGTGCAAAGGGCTACGGATTATTTGCCGCCTCTCGAGTGTTTTATTTCTGTGTTTGGCATCCTTTCTTTTGTTTTCGGAATGCCACTTGCTGGCATTCAATGAATATCACACATATATCTGAATATTAACGTGAGTGGCACTTAGCGCATGTGCTCGTGTTAACGGTGAGTTTGTCAAGATGAAAGGGTGATCACATGCACGGACGGCGGCAAGCGACCCGGACAGCGTAATTCAGTAGGTACAACAAACATATAGTGTGGGTGACAGTGACTAGCGAAAAAAATTAATATACTGCTGCCAATGTCCTCTGTCGTCGTCGCTCGTCGCTACAGGCCACTGTATCGTCACTGCCGCCTGCTTGTGTACTGCTTCTGGCCGGCAAAAATGAGCGACGCTGGCCTCGGCCTGTGTATGCGGCTTGCCGCTGTCTTCGCACTATCCGTTTGCTGTACTCGCTAAGTTACGAGTTTTGGTCACGCGTCGTTTGTCGATGCGTGCGGTTACCCCTTGAAGCATGCACTGAGAGGCGCAATGAGGCATGGCGACTCTGCAAGTCCGTATGTTTTTGCCATGTTAAGCATTATTACAATTTCATATTTCTTTCCGCGCACTTCAAGACTCACTTGCGGTAATAGGCTTCGCCCAGAGCTTTATTTATATCGGCTAGGGCAAAACAAATACATACAACGCGGCCTAATCACTTTTGCATCTCTAGCTGTTGCAAATGCTTCGCCTGCAAAGAGGGAAGCAGACGATAAGAACTCAGCATTAGGAGAAAGCAGGAATGCACTTTCAGAAAATTGAAATACATATTTTCACCTAACTATCGCAAAAAACGAGGAATACATCATCTAGTTTGGAGTATTTAATAATATATAAATATATACTTGAGGGCCCGCTTTATCTGATGGCGTGAGCAAAAGGCAAGACTTCTACTTTTTCCTATATAACGATCAGAAATATTTCGCAAACTGAGCACTATAACCTAGACGTTTTAGGCAAAATAATATTGATCAATCATGGCACTTTTGTTGGAATTTTACAGAAGCTTCATTTGCGTGGCTATAAAGTCGTTGCCGGCCCCAGCAAGCTAAGCTACTGGGCATGGCGGCGTCCATGGTGATATGGAGGTCTTTCGTGGACTAACGTAGACACCAGCCCCACATTTTACTCTAGGTAAGCTAGTGAGAAACTGTATGGTAGAAGGCCTACGCCAAGCCGGTGGTGGCTGCAGCGGAGGCTAGCGCACGCGCGGAACATTGCACGGCGACTCACATCATGCGTTTCCAAGGTTACGGCGCAGCTGCATGGAAATGGTGGAAAATTTGCTGGCAGCAATGACACTAGGCTCTACTACTTGATAAATGCTTGGCTTTAAAACACAATCAGCATGGCACCATCATGCGTCCTCTGTTCTAGCTGTGATAGAAGCAATGACTGCGGCACCGCCACCAACAATGCATAGACGTTGCGCTAATGGAACACCTACCAGTGTCCAATGGCCGCACATACACGTGTCCCATCATATTATTATCACCTTTCTTGTGCATTTTCCCTTCTCTCGCCAAATATACTTTAAGCATACGTTGACATCGCGCAGAAAATAACCTAGTGAGTGATAAGTGCTTTGTTGATCGTCGAAATCTGTGTACAAAATCTTCTAAGCTCACTTAAATAGGCTCAGTTGAGTGTTGAGCAGATGTTTCTAAGTTTACGTCCACAACTCACCAACAACGCCACCTTAATTAAACTATGCTCTCATTCTAAGCTGGTATTTGCAATACGTGGCCGCACCACATTCCGAGTGTCCGCATCGTAATTCCGCCCAGGCCCAACACGTCTTGTTTTACTTTAGATAAATCGCCTTTTTCAGTGTCTGGTCACTTGTTTTGGGCTGGCACGGTGCGCAGGCCGCCTCTACCACCGCTTCCAAGAGAAGATATCAAGATAGGTATTCGACGGCGTGCCAGCTTGTCGCGTGTGAGTTAGGCACAGCTCCGTGACGGTGTGTTACGCACCACCGCAGTGCCGACGGAGAGGGCGAGCGACCACGCCTTCCGCTTCCACCCCGGAGAGATCATCGTGATCGTGAGTACGGGCACGATGGAAAATGCCAATTCGTATTGTAACATGAAAGAAATTCAAGTCGGGAACCAGACCTACGCTACGATGACGTATGTGATGCCACCCTTTAACACATCGAAAGGCGTGATTCACAACATCCCCACCTGTGACACGCACGAAGACATACAGAGTCTGGGCAACTCGAAGAACCCCTCGGCTCTCCCGGTGATTCGAATGGGCAAGACGAGATCGGTTATTATCGTCTTTGAAAGTACCAAAAGTCTGTACTTCATGTACTACCGCGGTGCGGATTATCGATGCTTCTTTCACAAGAAGAAGGTGGAAGTCTGGAATACCTGAGGTTTGGTAGGACATCACACAGTTGTCTGCTTAGCCCAAACGACTGATGCTGCCAGGGCTTCACAGTATAACACCCACCGGAAAAACACAATTGGCATTAAACATGTGCCATTCGCTGCAAAGCGCATGTCAAAGACGATACATATGTCGCAACCCAAGAAATGGGAATGGTTCTCGCCCAAGAAATGGCAATAGAGCAACCCTGCGCTCCAGCCAAAAAGACGACGCTAGAAGAAGGTCCCGAATTCTCCGTGGGGAAAATCACCAGAGCCGAGCTACGAGCACGCAAGTTCCTAACAAAGACACCGCGTAAGAGCGAAGAGAGCCCCCAGCTTTTTTCCCCCGACTCGCTTTCTCCGAAGATGCGGAAAAGCAGAACTTCAAGCGTGATCGGTCTCCGTCGAAGTCAAAGGCCAGGGGGATTCAAGGTTGACTCAATCGTGCTCTTGCTTTAAGTCCAGGCCCCAGACCGGGAGGGTCGTTCGCAGTGCTCCGACACAAACAAAAAGAGAATGCAAATAAGGTGAGCTTGGGAGACGCGGCCTCTGAAAAGGCTCCTAGCAGAGACGACAAAAAGTCAGGAGTGGCCCCCATACAACAGGGAGTAGTGAGGATCAGACAAATGCTTGAGCAAGTAACCAAGGGAAACAATCTTAACGAAAAAATAAAAAATACCAGGATGGAAAGCGGATAAACAAACTCATGCGCAAATCACTGCTACGCCGAGAGAAACGGGAGCACCAGAAACTGGAACCGTACCGGTTGCAAGTGCGATGCAGAGTAACAGAGATTCTTCAACCCTTTTCAAACGAAATGCCGGTGAACAACACAAAGCACATAACGACTCCGAAGAACCCCAACAATTAAACAACAGTATTGACTACAGGTTTGATGCTATGGACCGAAGGATGGAGGTGGCGATCTCTGAGCTAACCGAGGCCATTAAAGATAACTTTGACAAGTTGGCAACCTGGCTTACAGCCTTAGAGGTTACCCATTGGAACTTCCGCACGGCTGGTGTCACGCCGATGAAATTTTTAAAACCTTACAGCAGACCCGCTTTGGCGAACATGGGCAAATTGAACAATGAAGTGCCGAATGCGAAATACGTGATCTTGCAAAGGAACTGCCGCGGGCTTCGCCGGAAACGAGGGAACGTGCAGCAGTTCATACACGCAAATGTGCAAGAGGCGGTGATGGTCCGGCCAGAAACACGGGTACAGGCAAAACTAGCAGGGTATAAAACTGATTCATTGATTGGTTGTAGGGTTTTACGCACCGACGCAACGCAGTCGATAAGGCGCGCCGAAGTGGAGGGCCCCGGAGTAATTGTGACCATCTGCGCATCTTTACGTGCTTCGAAATCTCGTACACACGGGACTTTTTGCCGGGTATAAAACTGATGGTAAAGCCATAAGACGATGAGACGTCCATCGCCCCTCTAGTAAGACGACATTTACCGGCTGTACAACTCGAGACTGCCGCAGCAACCGTGGATAACGTTCTTTTAGAAATTATTCTGACGAAAAAGGGAAGTGAATGCAGCGTTTTGGTTCTAGACGTATAGAGTAGTTCCAGGAAGAGGCAGAAGGTAGGAACCCTAACTCCTAGTCTTAGACATATTCAAAAGACAACCGCTGCTCGTAGTAGGCGGCTTTAGCACGCCTCACCCATCCTGGGGTACGGTAGGCAGGCCGACAGAGGGCGCAACCTCTGCAAGGACGTACAAAGAATAAGATTGCACAAAAGACGACCACGAGGAGAAGGCAGGACAAGACGAGTGCATGCACGCTCATGGATTGAGCACAGCATAAGGGTCTCGTTCTGGTGACCGATCCGACTCATCCCACTAGGGTGCATAGCAGCGTATGTCGGAACAGCACTTCCTACTTGACCTTAGTCAAGAACATGCCGGATCCCGATTGGCTAACCACGTAAGAAAATTTCGGAAGCGATCACTTTATTGTAGCCACCGCTCTGAAGGCCGGTTTTTCCCAAACGAAAGGGTACCAAGACCAGGATAACCAAATGGAATCCTTATCATGATATCACGAGCTGCAAAACATGAGTAGCGAGATTGAGGACATCGATTCCTCGACTAAAATATACACAAATGCATGAAAAAACCTACTGAAACTATCCCTGACAAAGCCGTACTGAAAATAGCTGACAGCAGGCTCCTGCACATGTGGGAAGCAAAGAATGACCTGTACTGACGGCTCAGTAAACAGAAATATAATCGTAGTTTGCGACGAAAAATCGCGTTTTTAAACAAAAAAATCAGCCCACCCGTGAATCAGCCCACCCGCCCGAACAGGCACAGCACGTGCGACAGCGTGGAGCTTCAGCTGGACTCGCTAAAACTTGGCATATTCTCAGATACCTAATCGATCACGAAGGTAGTAGAACTACCCAGAAACACAACCTGAGTACAATTGTTGACACTTGCCAGGGAACGGAGCCGCACTTGCTCAAAGAGAAAAAAGATAGGTATATTAGATCTGCCCAAAAGAAGGCGCTAAAACAGTACACCGGCAAAAAACCGCTGACCTTTCCTGACCCGTTACGATATCCGAGATTCGCGCAGCATTGGACGGTCGGCAGACGAGGTACACCTCCGGCCCCAATGATATATCGAACAAAAGTTTAATAAATCTAGATGACGAATCTAGAAGATTTCACTTCGTACCTTAATGTATGCTGGTAAAGGAGTAGCATCCCGGGGCAATGGAAAACTTCCAAAGTGGTATTGATTCCAAAGCCTGGAAACAAAAATATAATTGGTAAACTTGAGACCCATCTCACGGACGTCGTGCATCCGCAAGCTAACGGAGCACGTCATCTTCAACAGAGTGTACAGAGGTCAAAACTGTTAACAACAACGCGCAAACGCGTGGCTTTCGATACGTGCAGCGCAGCCTGCTGATAGCCACCGGCGTGGCCAGCGAGATTAGGTGACGGCGCTGCGGCGGCTTGGCATGCGAAAGCTATTGCCGATGCTTCCTTGTTTTGGGGGGAGAGATTCGGTATCAAAAGGCCCTCACCCGGACCTCTGCCAACGCCTACATTAAACATTATCTGACGCTGATAAGCAGCGCAGTCTCGTTTTCGCCTTTGGTATGTTTCCTACATTCCCCTTTTTTATATTGAAACCATACCAAAGGCTATGACAAGACTGCACTGATTATCAGCGTAAGATAACGTTTAATATAGGCTTTGGCGGCGGTCGTGGTGAGGGGCTTTCGGCGTCGGACCTTGCCCACCAAAACACGGAAGCATCGGCAATAGCTTTCGCATGCCAAGCCGCCGCAGCGCCGTCAGCTAATCTCGCTGGTCACGCCGTTGGCTATCAGCAGGCTGTGCTGCACGTATCGAAAGCAAGGCGTTCGCGCGTTGTTGTTAACAGTTTTGACCTCTGTACATTGGGGACATGTGGCTTTTTTCTCAAACCATGAGATGTTCTGGACTCAAATTGTCAATTCAGAACGTATTGCTACGCCTCAAACATCAGACCCTAGATGCAGAAGAGAGCTCGTCTTTATACACCAAAGCAATTTGGGGAATGGACTTCATTAAGGCCTTCGATAACATAGCTCACGAGACCGTCCTAGAAAACTTACAAAAACTGGAAATGGGTGGTGGAACTCACGATTATATCAGACTTTCTGTATCACCGGAAAGCTCAAGTAACTATCAGAAGGGTAAGATCAGAACACATAGAATTGGGTAGCCGGGAAGCAATGCAAGGATCTGTCTTTTCACCTTTCTTTTTAATGCCTTGTGATTGGGCTGCCTGGAATACCAGATCGTGTAGAAGGCTTGACTCACAGCCTCTACGCTGAGGGCATCACCCTCTTGGTCTCCGGAGGTAGTGATGGTTGAATTGAGGGTATTCTTTAGACAGCAATCGACGCAATCGAAAAAATACGTGAAGCCGAGAGGTCTAGCGCACTCTCTTCAGGAATCCGAGTTGTTAATTTACCAACCCACGATGAGAGGGCGCAACCGTGCATTAAAAATCGCTTCAATCGAGCTTTCGGCTGATGGTAATCTCATTCCAGTTGTGAGGAGTATTACGACTCTCGGCTTTAGAATTCCGACAAACGGACAAAATATTGAAACCTTAAAGGAGTACTGACACCAAATGTTGACGCCTAAAAATGATATAATTGGCTTCAGTAGTTTCCACAGATGCATCACAGAAATTTTTGCAGCGATCCGAGGCCGGAAGCACATCTAAAATCGATTTTGATTGGCCCGGTGGCGAGCTTCCACAAATCGGCAGCACTAGCGAAATCGCTTTCGGCGTGACGAAACATTGGCCTGCGTGTCTGGCCGGTTCAGGGTGACGTCATATAGTCGTTTTCGGAAGCGGAAACGATATCCTGCGCTGCGCACTGCTGTTGTCAGTGGTATTCGTTTGGGCAGGAGACGTACGGGTGTAGCTGTGTGAGCAATGCTTGTAAACTTAGCGCACTTTGCGTGTACGACGTCTTTGCTCTTCAGTTCGTGGCCGGCACATGGTGTTCCCTTGCACTGGTGCTGAAAACCGGGTGCGCGATGTCGACGCGTGACGCCCACCGCGGCGACGCGGCGGTGCGCGTCGCAAAGCTCGACCAAGTTGTGCTATGGCGAGCTCGCGGAATGCGAAGTAATGCTCGTGGAAGCCTGTCGGTGCAAATCGACGACGACGCCAGGAAGCATTATTTTCCACGCGACGACCTGCAGCGCTAAACGTGGACTCAGTTCGTGCGCGGCGGCGGCCGCAAGAGATTGGTGACCAAGACATCTGCCGTGGCCTGTTTTGATTCTAGCGCGCAGGTGGCGCCATCTTTCGGCCGCTCGCCGCACCGCGGTGCCGGCAGTGCTGGGTCGGAGCGCCGAACCTCCGCTGCCGGTCAGCGTAGGCTTACCATCGCGGCAAATATCTGAACGCCGCTTTAAAATTCAGCGCTGATACAACCCCTAGCACAATTTTCAACACACTAACACTACTTTCTCGCATGTGGGACTTCTCTTTTCGCGATCAGATTGATTAGAAGAGTGGTGACAAGCTGTTGCTGTCACTGTCTGCGCCGGTTCGAGCCGCAGTGATATTAAAAAACGCACGACGGCGAAGACATCGCCGGCCTACTCGCCTGGCCAAATAAAGTTGTTCTGTCTGTCGTGGGTGGCAGCGACTCATCCGAGTCTGACGATTCAGACGACATGTCGACTGCGCGGGCGAGTGTGGACCATTTGCAATCGTAGCAGACCATGCGGCGAACGTCCCTGACGTCACGGTGAGTCCGTGACGTAGGCTGGCCCACTTGCAGGCTGGCCTTCGAACGGCCATTTTCCCCCCGCGCGGCGACCAAATTTGAAACTGGTTGCAATAAACGTGCTATAATTATTTCTGTGTTGGCGGCTGACGGCTTTCGGTTCGATTTTCGTAGTTACTTGGCCAATAGGTATTCTTTACAGCATAAAAACTGAAAGCGAGAAATTTCGTGTCAGTACTCCTTTAAAGCCTTAGAAATAAAGCGCATATCAAACTGCAGACTGATTTCGAAGCAGACATCATGAAATGATGGAGAGCAATGTGATCAGGCTAGTACAAGCATTCGACCAGAGTCGCATAGCGTACGTAACCGCCTTCTTGAGCCTAATGGCGGGCGAAAAGACCAAAATAATGCCATGATCAGGAAAGCTTATAAACAAGCTCTCGGGATACCAGTTATCATGCCCAATGAACATTTCGAGGTGTTAGGAATTCATAATACCTTGGAGGAACTAATAGAGGCGCAAAGAGTAGCTGAGCTGGTTAGACGCACAAAGATCTCGACTGGTCGTCATAATTTAATGACTCTTGGGCCCGAATTTTAAAACCCTCATTACCTTACTAAGGTCGCCGTAGAACTCGTACGGAGGCCTTAGTTAAAATTTGGACCGATCCCTACTGAGGCGTCAATACGAAACGCTATATTGATACCTCCTTACTGCAAGGTACCTCGAGTGCTACCTTGGTGCGACCTTACCGTGCTCTTTCAACTGAACGCACACTTTTCTGCAGCACTTTGAACACGCCTTATTAGGCCGCACGGAATGCTGGGAGCTTCGTCCGGCGGTGAGCGAGGAACGCGACCGCTATGGCGTCCGAGTTTATTGCTTTGTACGACAGCAGGGCGGACTTTGCGCAGTTTTGCCTGAGGGTAGACGACTTCATGTGCGGCGACGTGTACAGATTCACGTCGCTCATCATGAGGCAGCCGCGAGACCGCCTCAACCCCATTTAGCTGTACTGTGACGGCGACTGCATTCCGGTACCGATTCTTCAAGGCAGCAGTGATGTAAATGCTGGAGGAACTATGCCTGCGCGAGAACTCGGACAGAAGGGGAGTCTCACTGCCACCGCAGCTGAAGTTACTAGGCAGTTTTTAGTATAGGGGAAGCCAGCGTGAGCGGTCGCCAAGAAGGTAGGGGTACCCAAACGCAACGCGATCGCGTGCGGCGGGTCCCCTACAGCCCACAACCGGCTTGCGTTGCTCGTGTTGGCTCGGGTGTTGAGAACTTTGGGCTTAGCGGAGGAGTGAAGCGCTAGGACACAGCACAGGGACAAGTGAGTGGGACACACAAGGCGCTACTTCCAAACCAAAATACGCGCCGGTTGGAAGTAGCGCCTTGCGTGTCCCACTCGACCCCAACCAAAGTGCGCGACCTAGCCCAAAGTACTTCCAAACCAAAGTACGCGCCGGTTGGAAGTAGCGCCTTGTATGTCCCACTCGCTCGTCCCTGTGTCCTAGCGCTTCAATTGTCCGTCATGTTACACCAACAGGCCCAAATCAGCCCCCTCGTTAATCTTAGCATCGTGGCGGATATTTGATCGCCGCTATCTGTGAAACTGCGAATGAAAATCCCTAGCTCAACTTTTCACCACACTATCATCCCATTTCTTGCAAGTGGAAGTTTATTCCCGCTGTGATTGCCGTTTGAGCAACCAGTGACCAAGTCGTCTGTCGTAGCCTGTTTCGATGGGTTTTTTCGATGCTTCCGCGCCGGTAGCGCCACCTGTCGACCGCTCGGCGCACCGCGCGCCGCGATGACCGTTCGCACCAGCGAATGTCTGCTGCCGGACAGCGTTGTGTTAGCATCGCGGCAGATATCTGATCGCCGCTTTTAAATAAGTGATTATAACAATCCCTAGCACAATTTTCCACCGCACTAACACCTATGTTCTCGCATGTGGAACTTATTTTGACGGTTGATGGTGGTGGCTGACCTCGTCAACGTTTCGCAGCCCACGGTCAGCAATGTGCTCTGGGAAGTTACGCAAACGGTGTGCTTGCGCCTGTTCCCAAAGTACGTGCGGCTTCCAAACGCAACGAAGACGAAACGCTAATGATGCGGAGTTTTTTTACATTCCGCGGGCGCATGTTTGGCATACGTCGCAAAGCCGCTTTCACGTTTTAGGTTTCGTTTGCAGCGACACGGCGTTGCTCTTCTTGCCCTCTACAAAGTTTTCGTATTTTCGTAACGGTTCTTGGAGTTCTTTTTTTTCTTCAGTGTAATCCCCTTTCCCGGGAATGGTTATACTGGCGCTACGCTCGCAGAAAACCTTGGCTCGCACGTTTTGACGCTAAATGCGATGTTGACAAAAATTATGATGATGATGATGGTGATGGCTTGGAGGGTCCCCTTTGTATCGGGGGGACACGCCTGAGGGCATATAAACCCCCCGGCGCCCTAGCCTCAAGTGTTTTGTACGGCGTCTCCTTTCCTCGTGCTAACGGGCGCGTCTTCGCCATTCCTCCAGTCGGCGCTTCGTAGTGCCGACCGGATTTGGCGCCACGTCACCACTCATCCGCCCCGGTGGCGCTGCACTTGTATCCGCGATGTCGCCCGTGCCTAGTGTGCCCCCTGGCGGGGAAATCAACGTGAGAATGTTGCCAGACTAGATTTGACTTACCACCAACTGTAGTAACCGAACGGTACAACTTGTTTCAAGAACTGCGCCATACGAAACCAGTAAATATATATGCCCGTATAAATGTAAAACACGACCAAATGCATGCCTATAAAAGCTAATAACGGCACATTTTAAGAACAAATTGCGCTTACCCTCGAACCCATGTGCACGAATGGCTTCCTTGACGGGTGTAAGGGCGCGCTTTTGCAAGGGAGGTTGAGGGAGGTTTTAAAAATGAGGATCAGCACAGCTAAGTTTGCTGACGGTAAGCAGCATGAAGGGCAACTTCAGTAAGGTGACAAAATGGGTTAAGGTAAGGAAGGTTTTAAAATTCGGGCGTAGGTATGCTGTACGAACCTCAATTCGCCGCCATACGCGAGATTACCCATGACGTACGAAAATTCGTACACGTCCCTCCTATACCGAGGAATATGCACCCCGAACACAAAAAAGAAAGAAGATGCAGAGCAAAACCTTGCAAATAGATTCGATAATACCAAGAACGTTGTGTACGTGGACGCCGCGGAATAGTCGGCCCGCAATGCCATAACCGTGGTAGCTATCAACCGCAAGGCAATGCCGTAACTAGCGGCATGACACCCACATAGTCGCCGGAAGCGGCAGAAGAAGCCGCCGTTTCTATGGCGATGGCTTCTACGAATGCTTAATTTATTGTCTGCGACTGTAAAACTGCACTACGGAAGTTTGCAAAGAAACGGATCTTTTACGAGGAACTGAGAATTCTGGTCGGCTTCAAAGACTGGAGAATTCTCCAAATCGTAGGGACGCCGGCACACTCCTCTCTTCCCGGTAACGAGAACTCTCACGACGGCTTACCCAACCGGTCCCACCGCGGAAACTCGGAGGTTTTGTGACGTGCTCGGGTGTGGAGGGGCCATATGGTCTCGTACGGAGACATAATTAATCGTTACACATTGGAACGGGCGAAATATTCTCCCGCTCACTGTAGTTTCAAAAAAAGGGTACTCTGTAGCATTGCGCCTCTTACGGACAAATACAATCCCCTATCCGGTCATGCATAGTCATTTTTACCCGGGCATCTACACGAGCGAATGTAAGCTATGTACGGGCAGGGCAGACCTACGCCATACTAGTTGGGGATGGCCCCAGAAGAATATTCCATTACGTGCGCCGTTGGTAATTAATACCGAGGAGCAGTGGAGACCACTGTGCGCATCTCTAATCCGGACGTATGGTATGGTATGCGCATCTCTAACCCGGACGTAGCCGGAGCCCAAGAACATCTGGCCGCCATTTTAGGGGGATGAAGAGGCTCCACCTCCTTTGCCTCAAAATCATGTTGGATAGGTAAATGATGTTTCTTCCCTCCCCCCTCTCTCTCTCTAAGTCTTTCTCTCTGCATACTCGGTGTTGAGGGTGAAAATATGGCCGCGTATCTGCTTTCTTCGCCGCCAATATCGTCGAAAGACGGCAGTGTATCGCCGCCGCAGCTGCCTATGTCATCGTCTTTCCCCCACCCACGCATGACGTTCTTCCCATCCCATTTGCGTCGTGGCAAAAGCGGGTTGTCTGAGATTTCATTTTTTCCATGCTCGCTCTGCTGGCATGACATGTGTCGGGAACTCTAAGAAACTGTAACGTTTGGCTACCGTGTGGTACTTAAATAAGAGCATTAGAGCTTTCACAGAAGAATTATTCGCTGAAACAATAATGTATTTATTCCATAGAAGAGTGACTGCGTGTGCCCATGTATTAACGGTGCGACGAAGTACATGCCTTGCCACCTCCAGTGGCGCCAGCGTGTAAGGCTAAACGATGCTGCGCAGTCGCACAGGCACCGCTGGAGCTGTGAGTGTAAATACAATTTTTCTCGTCGTGCGTCGCATTTAAAACACTGAAGATCATAGGTCTCTTCATGCTTATGTACCAGGCGTGCTTCAGTACTTTGACGTTATTTAGGCCCTGTTAATTTGCGTATTCGAGAGTGTCGTCGACATTCCTTCCAAACCGGATTTTACATAGGAACGGCGGAGCGAACCACATAAGGTATTGGCGGTGAGACCAGGAGCCGCACATCGCAGAGCTCCCGGATTATTTTTACCACGTGCGGATCTATCGCTGAGCCAAAATCTTGACACATGGGTGTTTGTAGTTTCGGCCTTCATTGGAAAAGAATCTCCCACGGCCGAAATTGGACTAGCGTTCTTGGTTCAGCAGGAGAACGTCTTATCCTACCCGTAACCTACCCAAACTGTTTGTTCGTGAACCATAACCATTATTCCTTTTTCTTGGTTTAATTACGGTTCCATTTGGGTGTTCTCAAAAAATAACGCGTCGGAAGGGGTTTCAAGAAAACTAACGGTTTGTTTACGGTTGATCGTTGTGTTTCGGTCCAGCAGGCTGTTAGGCATATATCAGAGCAAAAAACATCTCCTAAAATAACCTGCACGAATATGTTTATAGGAAAACCAGAAACTTTTGGAAACACCCATGCCTGTAGTTATGGCTGTGAGAAAGTGAGTAATTTCAACGCACTGCTTTGACCAGCGTCGATTACACATTGTACTGGGTAGTACTGGCAGTGGAAGAACCAAAGGTGAACAAAGAGAGTGACTAAA
>JABSTR010002146.1:0-13066 GCA_013339765.2 Haemaphysalis longicornis
AAAAAAGCAGCTGTGTGAATAAGGGCTTAGCGGTTTGTTTGCTCTCCTTTGGCGGATGGCTCCATTAGTCCAGAGTTACTTGATATAGAGTTGCGAACCTTCCCACATAGGCCTATTGCATCAAAAAGTGGCCCCACGATTGGTCCGCTGTTTTAGATTTTCCCATACAGTGGCGCCATCTTTTGGTGACAAAATAAACTATACAAAGGTTCGCCGCTGGACGACCTGAACGAAAATAGTATTTGGGTGCTTATGTAGATTTTTGCCGTAGAAGCCCAACATGTTCAACCATGCCAAGTGTTTTATATGCATTCGAACCAAGAGAAGCGAAAAAATTGCGTCTGTTGTCAACAAGATGCGTTGTTACCTGCGCATTGTCGTGGTGCGCGTCATCTGCGTTCTCCCGGAGGCAAAAAAAAAAGTTAGAAATTCGCTGCGACGGCTTTATGCAAGCTTTAAGGATTATTTAGAGCCAGTTGATCAGCTACTGGATTAGTTTTGGCATTCAGTGTGATTTAGGCCGAGCGAGAACTGCACATTTAGTACTTCAGGTCGGACCCATGTTGTGCGGAGTGCCCGCGCAAGCGCCAATCGGCCGAGGCAGTTGCGCAGACGCATAAAACTATAGCGACAAAAAACGCCTTTAAATAAACAACGAATAACTTAGGAAAGCACAAAAATAAAAAATTATGCACCTTAAAGTAAACTTTAAAGTTAAATTGTCAGTTTGAATAATACTGTGTTTTTTGGAGAGTGCGTGGGGTGGCCGCGGTGCGCCACCGTACGTACGATCGAAAGCGGGGTGGAGGGGGGGGGGGGGGGTCCAGGTGCGGGCCCGTTTTTTGAGGCGGGAGTGGCAACTGCCTACATCTAAGACTTCTGCCATTAGTCATGCGCTGGAATTCCTGCCGCCATACTATCACGTCCTATTAACCCTAGTTACCGCCTCTGCAGTTTTCTACGTGGTCAATAACAAAAACAGTGTCTGGAATCAGTAAAAAGTCAGTGACGCCTCCACCGTCTTTGACGCACTACACACTTCAGCATATATCTCCTGCTATGGCGGGTATAGCCACGTATGTTGATGGGTCAGTGACTTCCGAATCTTCCGCCGCAGGTTATGGGTACCATATCGGGGGCCGCTGTGAACCAGAAGCTCGGCCACAAAACATCCACTACAAAAACTGAGCTGGTAGCAGTGAGAGCTGCGCTGCAGATTGTCAAGGACTGCTCTCCAAAACCCAGGGTAGTTTTTCTGTACCCCCGCTCTGCGCTACAAGCGCTGCTAGAGCGTGGAAGTAATCAAGGCCAGCTGATTCCTGAAAAACGACGTTATCCACACAGAGGCGACTCCGCAAAGGACACACTGTTTGTTGCAGTGGTTGCCAGGACACCGTTGCATCACGGGCAATGTAATATCTGATCGGCTCGTGGCGCGAGGGCCTATCCACGAGTTCAACAGCACAACTCCCTTTATCCAAGGAGGACGTCAACGGAATAGTAACAACTCTCGGATGGCGCATGCAATTGCAGCACTGGCGGAACCCGGACCTGCAGTACGCCCCCTTCACGCTGTCGACCCGCAGTGTGCGTTTCATATACCACACAATTTATCCAGACGAGTACAGCGCGCTATACATCGCCTACGCCTCAAAGTAGCCTATATCATAGGGTTTCTTAACAAAATCGACCTGGTGACATCACACTGTGTCCCCTTTACGGTGTACGAGAGGACACTGAGCACCTGTTCTGTGTTTGTCCATGTTTCTTTCGGCGCGAATGATGGCATCTGTTTGCTAGGGGCGCGAAATCTCACCTAGGGCTCCTGGAACAGCAAAGACAGTGCGGTGCGGGTTTTAAAGCTGTGGTGCGTTTCCTTAGAGACTCTGGACTCGACTCCAGTTTGTGACTGCCTCTGTCGCTTTTAAAGCAAAGCTTTCTACTTTCGTCCAGCGATCTGGAGGATGCGCAAGGTGACCTTTTGACCGGAGGCACACCCCCGGCGACAACCCCTCGAAGCGCATCGCGTGATTCGCCGGGCCCGCTGTCGGCGCTGCGCACAAGGCTCCGTTTTAAGTCATTTTGCGACTCAGGGGTGGCGGCCGTCAGCTGATCTGCCGGCCAAAGCCGCCACCTTCCAACAACAACAACACGCCCCGCTTGGTTGTGGTCGAGATGTGTGACTCATTTTGCGCCGCGTTCGCCGACAATGAAAGCGAGGCTGGGCCTCCTCCTGTGCGCGTTGTACGGGACCGCATCACCTTGAGCCGTGGTCGGCAATACAGCTACATCAAAGGTTAACCAAGGGAAACCAGACTCAACCAGACTAAGTCAAGCTATTGCTTTGCATATCCAAGGTTATCTGAGGAGCTAAGCCCCAACCATTTTTGTGTGTGGTGTGTCCGTGTGATATATTTCCTTTCGTTTTTCTTTTTCTTATTTGTATACTTTGGTATTTAACCATCCCTACACCTGCACTAACAATCTGCAGTGGCAAGGCCAGAATTATGCAAGGGTGAACTCTTCGGTGTCATTAAAGAATTGTCTCTGTATCATTGTCCCTTTGACAGAGAGGTAGGAAATTTCCCTGGGTTTCTTGGTTTGTTATTCAGGATAAAATTCTCCAGTATTATATTGCAAACAAGCCAACAAGTACCTGAGACGGTGGGTTACTGCATGTAGGATATATGCTAATAGTATACAGGGTGTCCCAGCTATCATGCACCAAGATTTAAAAAAAAGAGAAATTGCGTAACTCGAAGAAAAACAGTGCATAATGTTTGCAATATTGTGAAGAAGCGGAGTGTAATTTTTTCGTTAATGAGACTTAATTAATAAATTGTAATTATTATCTAACTCGAGAATACTGTCCTAATCACTAAAGTGTCAATGAGGTACTTGTAGGTAACCACGAGGGGAATCTAACTGCGGTATTTTCAGCGACGAACTAATTGCGTACTCATTTATTCTGACTGATAAAGAAAGCCCGCGAAATATGAAAAATACCACGTGACGACGCTTACGTGTGTGGCGGCATACTACGCCGCCACACACGATACCCTCCGTGCAACCCAGCACGGCGACGTCCTCCACCACAGAGGCCGACGACCCGCTCTCCATCTGCAGCACGGCAGCCCCACCTTCACCGCCCGGAGTTGAAACCCGACGGCATCGCACGCGCTCACCGACCACCTCCCGCCTCGCCCCGCTTCTGTAACGCCACGCGAAGGCACTGATGAGCGAAACCAATATTGAAAACAGCCGAACCTACACCTAGGGCACTTCCAGCGGACGACGTCACGGAAACCCACCAGTCACAGCCCGCCTCGACCGCTTTTACTACCCCAGGCGAGGGCTCTGGTGATTGCCGTTGCTCCGTGACCGTGCAATCTTGCCGATCCTCGTCGCCAGCTACGCAAGCGTTGCACGTGAAGTCCACCACGACGTTTGACGCTACGCCCGGCTCCACTGCAATCAGGGCCTGACTCGGGTGCAACGTACATCGTGCCAACCTTCGCGGAGAGCAACAACACAGCCACGACTTCTGCTCCGCATCAAACGCCCCGAGAGCACCCCGTGAACCGCGACGTGCAGGATGACCAGGAGTGCGTTCGTGAAACTCAACCGCCGACGTCGCCATCGACACCTTAAGCGCCCGTCGCGGAAACGAGTTTCATCGCTGGTACTTCTGCACCGCACTCTTACGAGACCTCATCGCAATTTTGACCAGCGTCTTTTGTACACGCGCTGTAAACGGCGACCACTGTTTTTAGGCCATCATCGGCGTTCCGGGACTTGGGCGCTTCGAACCCGACGCAACGAGGCTGCACCCGAACCTGTCCTCAAAACGTCGCCATCAAGCCTATAGGCGTGCTCGTACTGGCAGTAAAACACCAGTGGACTTGCGTCACAAAAGGCTGCGCGTAAAGCGCCCCTTCAGCAAACATCGCCTTGTCTACGCAGCGGCCGCGGCTGGCGTCACTCTTTCTTCTTGGCTGCTACACCCTGCCCCAACCCGTCCCAACCCCCACTCCCAGCCTCGTCCACCAGAGGTTTCCCCACATCCCGGACGCTACCTCGCCGACGACCAGGACCGTGCCGTTAGTCAACCCCTGCCACTTGACCACTGCCTGCCACGGACTCTTCCTGACAACGGACAAATTGTGCATACCTGTACATAGTTTGTTTCCCGCCACACTTGTTATACATCTGTCATCTTAACGCGCTACGCGCTAGGGGGGAGCCCTGTAGCGGCATCACCGCGATCGCAATCATCAGCGCCACTATCATCATCCACATCCTTTCACCACTATCATCATCAGTGGACTGGCACGTCAGCAGCCACGCGCCGCGAGGGGAGATCGAACACGACCGAGCGCCTGGGCGGTCGCTTGTCTCTACGCCGCTCCCACTCCAGTTCCGGCCGGGCCTTGCGCACCCCATATAAAATGTAGGAAGCCACAGCGACCTCACCGAGTCCACGGCTCCGCTTTCCTACAATAGCTCAATGCAGTGTCTGCTGATAGGCCTTTTAGGTGCTGCGGTTCTCTATGTTCATTACTTTCAGCATCAATGCCAGGCTGATATGCAAACTAGTAAAGAGAGGGCACTAGAGCCCCTTTGGCCAAAAACGGCTCCCTCATACAATAACTGCAGCAGACCAAAAATCTGCCAGCGAATAAAATTTAGTAAAAAATAACAAATACATCCTCAAGTACCAAGGACCTGGAGAAACGACTTTTTTTATTCCCTAGCGAGTACCCTAAAACTCATCGCCCCTGCCGTGAGCGATGTCTGGCTTCATCATGTTTTATTTTAATAATTTGCGTTATTCGTCTTTGTTGGGCTTTTCAAAACAATACTTTTATTAAGTTTACGCCAGATGGCTCCACTGGATCATGCCAATGATGCGCTTCTTGCACAACTCGGCCATTTTTTTTAGTATTCATGGTCACGATGCGCACTGTACTTAATTTAATTAGGATATCTTCAACTTGAGAAGGACCTAATGCTGTGCATAACGTAATTGTCGCGCTAGAGTTTTCCAAAATACAGACACCGAAAACCGCGAAGAGCCCGAAATTTCTCGGGTGCGTTTCCACATGACGTAATGTGTCAGCGGAAACAAGAACGGTAGAACCACGTTTCTCGAGACAGAGAGAGAAAGGAGAGAGAGGAGAGAGAGAGAGAGAGGAGGAGAGAGAGGGGAGGGAGGGGGAGCGATAGAGATAGAGAGAGAGAGAGACTAAACATATTTATTGTTTCATAGTAAAGAGTCATTAGGGTGGCCTCCTCATTCCAGGAGTTCATTGGCACGGGCCGCGTCTTCTGCCCTCTCCACCAACTTGCGCTGGACGTCGAGGGAAGAGCTGGCCAAGGCGCTCTCCCAAAGCTCATGTGTGGAAGGGATTGGGCGGGTCAAGTGGGCTTTGTGTACAGCCGCCAACCATATGAAAAAGTGTTCCTAATTCCCCACAGAAGCGGCACAAACGGGGATACAGGGTGGGGGCTATGTAGGGGTTCTCTGCTAGGTTGGGGTAGGTAAAGTTCGCAGGGCACGAAGTATTCTATCATGGCCCTTCGGTAGTTGTTTGTGCGGTGGTGGCGTACGTTTGCCTCTGTAGCCAATAGTGCGCGGTAATCTCATGAAACGAGACTAGAGGAAGCGGACGCAGATCTTCTTCAGGTGCTCGGCCGGTCAATTCTCGAGCTGTGAGATGGGCAATCTCGTTTCTGAGACTCCAATGTGCGCAGGCGCCCAGATTATCTTGGCGAGCGATAGCTCGGTTTTCGAGTTCACAGCGAACGGTGAACGTACGCACGAACGAAAGAAACTCCCCCCACCTCCCCGAAGGGGAATCGTGCGGAAATGCGAATGCTTGGGTGCACCGATGAGTGCGCGCGAGGCAAGCAGTAACGGAGAGAGGCGCCTGGCGCGCCCTCCACTGCATTTATATACATTTTCCGAGCGCAGCGAGCGGAGAGAGGGTACGCGGAGAGGAGAGAGAGACCCGCGCAACACGCCCGCCCGCGCGCGAGCTCTCTCTCCCGCCGAGCTCCGCGATGCAGCGCCCTCACACGCCCGAGCGCGCTCCTCCTCTCCACTACTCTCCGCTACTCCGCCCGAGCTCCGCGATGCGAGCGCCCTCGCACGCCCGAGCGCGCTCCTCCTCTCCCCTTTCCCTCCGCTACTCCGCCCGAGCTACCACCTGCTCCGGTTGCTAGGCGCGCCACAGCTGTTGCTAGGGGCGAGGAGGAGCGCGGAGAGATAACACCTGCGGGCGCACGCCGACGGAGCACGAAACCCCCGACTAAGAAATGCATTCGCATTTACGACGACGACGACGACGACGAAGGCAGAACTACGAGGCGCGCGCGCTAAGTGCGCTCGCGCTGGAGGAATGCAGGCGCACGCCGACGGAGCACGACAACCCCCGACTAAGAAATGCATTCGCATTTAAAACACAGGCGCTGCTCGGCACCATCAACGGTATCGCACTACTGCGCAGAGAACGTGTATGCAGCCAGCGCCTCCTTGAGTAACTTTCTGATAGAACACGTCTTTAAACTCTTCCATATAACCCTTTCCGCTCCGCACTTGGAATAAACGAGTGATTTACACGCTTTTTACTACGCATCATCGGCACAAGACGCTGGCTTTGACCTTGACTGAGCTTCAAGGGCAGTATGCAAAAACTCGGTGTTTTCTGGGTTTGTACCTGCGGTAATAAAGTCTCGCTCTAAATGGGGGCCTTGTTGCTTTGGCTGAGTAGATGAAAGAAACGACGAAGGAAGCAAGGAATCAACAAATGGAAAGCTTATTCACATTTTCGAGTACAGTCCACTTATAACAATATCCACTGCCAAGGAAATCCCATCGTTATAACCGATGAGATGTTATATGCGGGTTGCTAAATAAAAAGACAGAACAGAGCTCAACACATTTATTTGCAGGCAAGCAAGGTTGTACTGCTACCTATTTGTGGAAAAGAAGTCATACTCGGTTAGCTTTGTTTTCTGCACATGAAGCTGCGCACATCTTTTTCAAGAGCATCTATAGGTGCTTCACCTAGCTGAGCGAAGGGTCCTTGGTCGAAACGAAGTCCCTGAGGTATTATCCTTTTGGCCTCCTGCGAAGGTGCTACCTGAGTAGGCTGTGCAACCGCGCCGTCAGATTGGTCACTGCCACCCCTGTCCGTAGCACGTATCTGCGCAAGGATCGTCTCTCAGTGAGGCACTCAGACATTTCCACAACATCGGTTCTTACGTTTGATCCGCGGAAGAACGGAGGCAGTTGAAAGAGGCACCCAGTCAAATTCAAAGCAGCAGGCACGGAGAGTGGAGCCAAAGCGCCGCCATCGGGAGGGTGTGTTTGGAAGTATAACTGTTCCCCTCCTCCTCTCGCTCCTCGTGAGCGGCGCAGTTGACTCGTTTTTAGAGTGGTGGAACGGGATGCGATGCGCATCGCGGCGCATGATGTCGGCCGTCGTTTCCGTGGAGAGCCGGCGGCAGCTCGGCATTTTCGGTGCTTGCTGTAAACACGATTCAATCGTTATATCCAATATCGCGGCACTGGAGCATGTATAAGCGGGTTATTTTCCATGGAAAGCATACAAAGCAGGACGGTGCCATAGCGGTTCGTCGTTGTATCCGATATATTGTTATAAACGGTATCGTTATAAGTAGACTCGACTGTATTTTATTGAATTACAAGTCCTCCCTATAATCGAAAAAAATCCGAAAGGGAAACAACCATAATACTCGGTTACAACTCAAACGGCACCACCTCATGTAGTGTATCACTCCGCCAAAGCGCCGGACCCGTGACGTCAGTGCGCGCGCGTTTTGAAAGGGGTTTGCTATGAATGCGTGATATCGTCTGCCTCGTCTCACGCAGTTGTTTGTCGTCACTGGAGTCGTTTATAAGCATATTAAGTCCAAAAAATCACGGAAACGGCTCACGCCATGTTCAAAATATTCCCAGTAACGCCTACTTGCGCCGCGCGGAGAAGAAACATTCGGCTACGGTGATAAGGCACAGCGGCAACTTCCGGTGCGTTCTTAAGTTGTCACCGAGTATAGTGATGGATAGGGTAAATCGTACAGGTTCACTCAGAGCCATGTCAAGCGGGTCATAAGGGGCAGTCACAGTTGACATCATCCATCGATTCGTATCATCATGACAGCGCGAGGATAGGAGTGCTCAAATAATTCCGCGCACCCCATTTGATGCCCTCCCCGACATTTGCGTAGTAGCCGTTCAAGTTCAAGCCGTTCACGTTCGCCTCGTAGCACTTCTTGTACCACCAGGCGCCGCGAAAGGCGACCGCACAGGATTTAATGGTTGCTCGAAATATACCTTTATAGGCTAACACTTTTTTATTAACGGCTGGAGACTTGGAGCCTTATGCCACTATGTAGTTAGCTAAGGAAGCTTTTATGGATGCAGGCCTGTAAATTCTGCGCCAAACGCTTTCCTAATTCTGGCTAAATGTTGCTTAATTGTCACACGTCTAAAGGTTTATAGTTATATATTGCGCTGTAGCCAGCCGTAGAAGTTTTTATGGGTGCCTCTCTTTAGCTTAGGGCAGTTTCTCTCCAATAGCTGGCAGGAAGACAGCTGAATGGTTTCAGTCTGTAGACTTATAGCTAAACAACGGCCTATATCCAGCCCAATGAGCTTTTATGGCTTTCTCTCTTTAGCTTTAGGACGAATTCTTTTCATAGCGGGGTAAAAGACAGCTAAATGGTTTAGAGTCTGTAGAGTTAGAGCTAAACAACGGCCTATAGCCAGCCAAATGAGCTTTATGGCTTTCTCTCTTTAGCTTTAGGACGAACTCTTTTCAATAGCTGGCAAAAGACAGCTGAATGGTTTCAACTCTTTTCTTTAGCTGGCTACAGTAACCTGCATAGCTGTGACTCTATAAACTAAACACATTAGGATGTTCTATAGTCGTCAAAGAGAATTGTATGGTTTACATTCTTTAGTGCAGAATGCATAAAAACTTCAATATCTGGCTATAGCCTATTTATGCCCTTTTATGGGTGCCATAGGGACCCATAGGCGGGCATAGCTCCCATACATTTTTTCCATAGACGCCCATAAGGCATTTTTGTATGGGAACACAGCATATGAAGGCGCTAGTTGGGGCTGTATAGCTGGAGTGGAAAGCGCTTGTACTTTGAATGGTAGCAACAAGTACAAGAAGTGTTGTTATCTTTCTAGTCCTTGTTGCTACTGTTCAAAGTATAAGCGCTTTCTACTCCAGCCTACTTTAACTGGCTCAACTTCTTCCAATGTGAACAGTAATCAATGGCACGCCCCTACGCAAGTTATGGCCCTGACGTGCAAACGCGAACGATAAAGACGGAGGACTTTTTGTTATACAAGCCCAACTTCTCCACGCCTGGAGGCGGACCACTGGGGGGAGTCCTTAGTACAGGATTCCCTGGCTGTGGCAGGCCGTCATAGCCCGTTTCACCTAGTCAAGCTGCAAGCCCGGTTACGAGCTGGGCGGATGAGCCACCCACTGTGGAACGGTAGGGGTGGAGATTCTGATGATGGTCGGGGGTGTCTCCGGGAGCATTCCCAAACGTAGTGCGAGCAGAACTTTCATTGTGGACAGTGAGAGGTAGGAAACTCAAGTGTCAAAGCGTATTGAGAAGGCAGGTACTTTTATTGAGCCAGTCTATGACATGACCTATAGATTTCCGCAAAATGAAGGTAAATCAATCAATCAATCAATTGGAAAGAAGAAATTTCTCTCGGTGGGCGGGTGAAATAATGCTCCTCTCCTTCCCTCGCGACCAGTTGTCTTTGCTCGTATCGTTACTTGTTAGTTGCACAAGTTGGTCCCGCCAGCGAGTCGAATTGCCTGTCTTTTTTACGTGATGCCCCTCCTTCGGAAGCCATTTGTTTACTGTGTGACGCACTTACGTGCTCAGGGTTCTTTATGCTTGGAACCAGCAAGCAACAATCGTATACTAAGACAGAAAATTGCAGAAGCTAGATTGATTGGACACGCAGCATTTTGAAGCGAAGAAGCTGATGTTCCCTACAACTTCTGTACTCAATAGACAAATACGTGTGTACTCCGAGACTTTAAACGTCATAAAGTAAAAAAGTAACAGATGTTATGGCACCCTTTGCCAACAGGATACGATGTACTTTATTTCGTACAGTCTGTCGAGCGTTGTGGGAAGTGCACCAGAATGGTTTTTCGGATTGACGAACCTCCACGTGGACTCCTGGATATTTTTTTCAGCGAGCACAGGGAGGTGCTGTAATGACAATATTTATTGCAGAGGCGATTCATCCGAGTGTCTGTATTATTGCGCAGCAAAAGTAATGGTAAATATATCCGTGTTTGGGAATCTACCACCTGTGCTCTGGTTGGTAGCTCTCCTTTTCGGTGGAAATTTTGAACTTTGTGTAATTTTTCTCAAGAAAACAAATATAAAAACCATTGAGTTGGACTGCTGGATCCAAAGGCAAGCAGGCGGCGGGGCAGTTTGTGTTTTTCTTCCCCACCCTTTTATGGCATCTCTCCTCTATTTTCCAGTATTTAAAGAAAAATCCGGATTATTGCTCATGTTCGGTCAGCAGTTTTGTGGTGGTCACTTGACTGTTCCAAAGTGCTATCTCGCGCGAGTAGCGACTCTGCTGCCCGCGTTTTCGACCTGTTACCCAAGTTTTATTCGCAGCATTTATCTACAAGTAGTGGTAATAAGGGTCCGTAATGCTTCGTTTTCAAATGGCAACACTTTTGAGCCACTACACCATTTTCCTGGACGAATACCGTGCTTTTCCGGCTGCCCACGACGTAGGCGCAGTCGATGGGTAGCCGCTACCTCCATTATTCATGCTACGCGACTTCGACGGGTCTGCTCCGTGATGCCTCGCGGTGGCATTGATGTATGGCGGAAGGTGGCGAGGGAGGAGAGGCAGAACAGGATGGAGGGGCGGAGAAAGAGATGGAGAGGGGGACTTGATGAACTATTTTCACTGACTTCTTAGTCTTGTGGAGCTAGAAGACAGACAGAGAATAAACGCTTAATAGAGCAAACTGAAAGAATAAAAAGACCATAGCCCCTTTATTAAGAGAAAGATGGTTAAGAGATTAAGCGCTTTTCCAATGTGCAACCTGAGTCAAAGTCAAAGTTCAAAATCCAAACTGCTTCCTACCGTGCCAGAATGGCGTGGTGGGATATACGTCAGCTTCATATCACGAAGTGGTTCGATTGTGACCACGGGAAGCGTGTTTAGCGTTCGCGTTTCATCATCATCATCATCATCATCATCACTTTATCTTTTGACCATTTGGAAACCTATCGCGTAACGTTGCCTTTCTTGCAGTGCACTTTGGTGTTACATTCTACGGCTCAAGTGAGGCATAGAACGCTTTGCTTCAAAAAAACCTATATGAGAAAAACCCTGATGGGGATGAGGACAGTAGACCTCGCATGTTCACACAGTGCCACTTCCAGCGGGCCCAGCTCGAATGGCGCCATCACAGTTCGCACGATCCGTCGGTCCGTATCATCATTAGCACGCCGGGGTAGGAGTAATGGTAAAAGTTGCCCGGCACTCCTCGCAGACTCCACTCGATGCCGTCGGCGAAGCTTTCGTGGTGGCCATTGAGATTCAAGCCATTCAGGTTGGCCGCGTGGCACCTGTTGTACCACCAGGCTCCGCGAAAGGTGACCGCACAGTTGTCAGGCGCCCTGTCGTTGTCTCGGTCGTGGGTGGTGAAGGGGCAGTCGTGGCCATCGCGCAGCGAGTCCCACCCTGCGAGTTGGAAACGTCGGCCAGTAGGGCTATGCGTCGCGTGTTACCAAACACTTCGCTCCACAGTGCTCCTCACGTGACACTGGCGATGTCACTAGGTGACCGGTAAAAAGCGCAAAAGCTCACGGGTGTATCGTCGACTCCCGCCACTTCCGGTTCGAGATCTCCCCTGCCCTCCCGTACGCCGGCGGCTTTCGCACGCGTGTGTGCGTGTTGCTTATTTGTCACAGGGTGCTTACCTGTAAATAAACCCTAGTAGGGTCAATCGGTGTTATTTATGGAATTCCCGATGCATGAGTGTTTTCTGCCCGGTGGAAACAGATAAACAACAAGCACACGCGCGTGAAAGTCGGCGGCACACGGGAGGCCAGGAGAGCTCCCGAACGAACCGGAAGTGGCGGCACTCCGCGGGAGAAAACAATGTACCCATGAGCCTTTGCACTTTTTACCGGTGACCTCTTGGCGTGATGCTGAACGTTATTTATACAGGGGTCATACGCTGCCCCGAACCTAAGCGACCGAAACATACTATTATCACTACTATATCACTACACCAAATCACTACTATTATAAATAAAGACAACGCTTAGGATTGGTCTTAGAAAACGTTTTTGCAATACAAAATAAATACAATGGTTAAACTCGCTGAGCGTGTGCGGCGGTGGTGGTGGAAACTTTGTTGATCCGAAGCTGCATAGTACGGGGCGCCGGTTGGGAGCACCGGCACACTGCAGTCCTCTAGTCGATGGCCAGGAGCCCGTGGGCCCCAGCGGCCAGTGTGGCCAGCTGGAACATACACTCTCGTACTTGTGGGTCGGAGCTGAGCAGCGTTGTACCAAGGCCTTCAGCGCCAGTACCAAAACACTACCCTGAGGCCACAAAGACCGAACGGCGGGCAAACTTTAGCAGTTGCTTAAGTGGACGGACCACGAAGTGACATTACACATGTGACTTGGGGGCCGCTGGGCAGCAAAGCGTTGGAAACACGCGTCAGGGTAACGTCACCATCACCGGTATCATCATCACACATTGCTTTCCCCCAGCAGAACAATACCGCTTTCCAATGACTTCGCGGGACCACGCGAGACGGATAATGATGACACTAAAGCGCAGACGATGATGCTAATGAGCTCTGCAATGGTGGTTATGCTGATGCTGATACGACGTGGTTACGTTTTTTTTTTTTTGCCTTATCCTCTTGCGTACCCATCTGGTGTAGAATGATGGTTTCACGCACCAATTTTTTTCTTGTGAACGGGAACACGTTACAAAAGTCAA
>JABSTR010002147.1:0-32299 GCA_013339765.2 Haemaphysalis longicornis
GTCGTAAAATGTTCAAAGCACTCCGGCACTCCGACTGGCAGATCAGCCGGCGAGCCGACGCTGAGCAGACGAACTCATCTCTTTGCAGGAAGTGCGTGAAAAAGCCGCCCAATAGCAGGATGTCTAGCTCATGACGAACATCTGGAATCGATGATGTAGACATGTGAAGATGGCGGCGTCCAAAAACACGAAGGAAAGGGTGGAAAAAAAGCGACAAACTTTGCAACAAAAGTGTGAGCTTTCCGCTGCGCGTAAAAGAGTAATACTTGGCACAGGTGACGTTGGCGACCCAATCTAGCGATTGCGCTAGTTCATTTAGTGTGCTCAAAATGCCTTTCAGGGCCCCTTTAGAAAACAGGCAAAAGGGACACATTTTAGTAGAAATACCCGCTTGAACTTACTCAATTGGCAATCACTTGAATACCGTAGAACTGTATTTCGCTTAAAATTACTTTATGAAGTGTATTTTTCACAGAATGGTAAGCCGTTGAAATCTTATATTTTCCCGCATCATTACATATCCACCGCATATACCGTATTTCTAAAGTTTGTGAGATATACGGTAAATCTAGTGCGTTCCTTGACTCGTTTTTCCCTAAACCCATTCGTCAGTGGAACAGATTACCTTCTTCAGTGTTTGTACACCATTCTAGCAACACCTTCCTGTTTAAAGTTACGTCCGTCAAAGGCCTAAACTAACATTGTCATGTGTTAGTTACAGCGCAGGTTTTGCTGTTTCGTTCAAGGATCTGTCAAGTGCACTCACTATTCTGTAATTGCTTTCTTGTAATATAAGAATTGCATTTTTGCAGCCTCACAACACGCACTGTTTTTCGATTATCGTAACAATGCTGTCTTTTCGCGTGGCGTGTCTGAGGGCTATCGAAAATGTTCGATGCCCTTTCTATTGTTATGTCGTTATTTTATCCTTCTAACGCGTCGGTTCAACAAAGACGGCAGCCTTCTGGTCCCCGTATCAACTCTTGCTGCGAACCGTCTTCTCCAGACTTCCAGCCTTGCCGGTATAACCACTGAAGCTTGTGTACCTCACTCCTACACGGAGACTTACGGGAGAATCCAATGTGTGCCCCTCGAGTACACGGACGAAGACCTTGGACGCTACCTCAACAGTCAGGGTGTGATATCTGCCCGCAAGCAAAGTTGCCTATGCCCGTAATGACGACAGTGTTGTGACTGAATCGCGCCGATGATCTGTGATTCTAGAATGATTCTACCACTGCCAGAATGAGAGTTTATCGGCTTTTGCAGCTGCCCGGTGACGGACCGCATGGGATCAGCAAGGCAATGTTTTAAATATCAGAGACATGGACATATCGCCAAGAATTGCCGAGGACCAGTGTGTTGTAAAATATGCGCTTGATCTCATTCGCGGAAGGATTGCACCTCTAAGACCCAACCTCACTGCATTAACTGCGGAGGTGCTCATCCCGCGTCGTATGGAGCTTCTCCCAAGAAAAAAACCCGCCCGCATCTTCCCAGGGGGGAACTCGAGTAAATGCGTCGCAGAGTGGTGGGGGTTCGCGTGAATGTTGCGTAATTGGGTATGGTTGGGGAATGCTTAATTGTTATTTCGTCTTTATTATTCTTATTTATTGAATAAAGGAGAAGAGAAGGCAAGGAGTGTAAGTTAAAGTCTGTCTTTATTGCTTGGTGCCGTCAAGCAAAGCGTCAAGTCAAGCGAAAGCCAAGCAAAGACGCCCTTGACTGAATTCCAACGACGCGCTCCGCCGCTTATATACACACCGCCCGCGTTCGAGTGGGAGGGAGGAGTACGGGGGAAGAGACGCGCATGCGCACACTTCCGTACACAAGCGCGCGAACTTTCCACGCACCCACCACGCCGTTATCACGTGTACACGCCCTGCCGCCGTTACTGTTGAGCGCGACGCAGCGCACGGGTAGCAACGACGCATGCGCGCACAGACGCGCTCCCACGCACTGCCGCAGCTGTTGTTGAGAGCGACGGAGCGCACGGGGTACACGCGCCTCCCGCACCCCAGCCGCAACTGTGTTGATGAGGGGAGGAGGAGGGGGAGAGACGCGCACCTGCGCCTCGACGCGACGCGCATGCGCAGTGAGCGTGTGGACGGCCGCCGACAACATCGACGAGGGACATCGCGAGTCTAAGAAAGAAATGCTCCGCATTTAAAAGGCTGCTACTCTTGCTCGCAGCGCCGAGCAAATCCAGGGAAAAGCTCTCAGCCGGCGTGAACCGCCGCAAAACCCTGAGGTTGTGTTTACACCGGTGACGCCCTCATCAAAGGACCCACTGCTTCACAGTTTGCTACCGGACAAGTCCTATGCGAGAGCCGCGCAAGAACGGACCCCATGTACAAGTTCTCTAAACACGTCAAATGCTCCTGAGGGAACAACCTCTACGCAGCAGCGACGTACTCGTAAGGACCATAAGACGGCACACCAGCCCACCCAACCAGATGTGGTGAGTTTTCTCATCCCTATGCTATTTGCGGCTATCAAAGCCCTTCTGCGAGCCAACCCCTCATCTAAATGTTATTCTGAAAACGAGGCCGTCTTGGCTTTGGAGCCCCTGGTTTCCTCATCCTTCAAGTCATCCCTTCATGATTGTAAGGTACAACAATGATGACTAATTTGACGATCCCCCTCCAACACTGTCTTTAAACTCCAATTTCAAGAACTCACAATATTTCAATGGAACGCCCGTGGCTTACGCTCAAAACTTGCTGATTTTCACCAACTCGTACAGACATATCAATTCCCGTTCATCGTAATCTCCGAGTCCCGCGTTGGCGACCACTTTCGTCTCAAAAATTATTATTTTCTTCATTCGCACCGCCTTACCGGAGTCAGTCGGCTTTTGATTGGTTTTCGAACAGATATACAGGCTGCAGCAGTTCCCGTTCCTCCTCATGACAATGAGGAATATGTGTGTGCCAACACTGTGATTGGGACTCAGCGGTTTACATTTATTGGCGCCTACCTGAAACCAGGAGCTACCTTCGATGTTTCCAGGCTTGAAAATATCATCGATAGCACATCCCCACCTCACAGAATGTGCGGAGACTTCAACGCACACACCGAAATTTGGGGAAGTGAACACACCAAATCATCGCGGAGCAAGGGTTGCCGAACTACTCGTAAAATGTGGTATTGAACCATTCAATGATGGCAGCATTACTTACCTAAAAAATCCAACAGTCAGCAGCTGCATCGGCCTTTCGTTTGTCTCAAACAGCTTGATCCAAAAGTGTACTTGGTGTACTGACCTTGAGACGAAAGGCAGTGATCACTTCCAAACTTTAATATCATACCGAGATGTGTCTGCGTCACGGCGCTAAACCAAATTCAGGTGCACAGACTGGGCAACCTTTAAAAACCGTGTCGACGTGGAGATAACCGCCGCCACTGCCTACGACGACCTAATTCCAATCATGGCTCGTTGTATAAAGGAGTCCTAGAGAGTCGTACGGGAGCGCCTCGCTATGACAACTGACGCAGAATACGAAAGGCTGCGTGCTATCCGTAGGCGCGCTGAGTAGAAGGTTGGCCGTACTAAAGATTTAGAGGATTTGAGGCGGGCCCGTAAAGCTCAAAGGCACATGAGACGCTATTTGGAAAAGTTGCGTCGACAACGGTGGCCTGACTTCTGTACTAAATTGGATGTCCGTCAGCCGCTCTCTCGTATATGGTGAGTCATAAAGGGCATGCGCAACAACAACCAACAGGTCAATCCATTCGGAGCACTCTCATTACACGAGGGAATTCCCCAAAAAGAAGCGGCTGAAGAGTATTGTATGTTCCTGTCTACGATTTCTCTGCCTCCAGTGTACTCTCTACGTGTTTCTGACACAGTGCCACCGACCTCCGTACCTGCCATGGACCTTCCATTTTCGATAGGCGAGCAATAGGACGCAAGTGAAGGACAATCATTCGGCAATATCAAAGTCAAGATGCGCTATTCTCCAGGTTGCGACGGCATAACATACGAGGCGATTTCCCACCTCTCTCATCACTCCCGCTTACGCCTTCTGGAATATTATAACTCGACGTTGCTGCGGAGTACTGTGCCTGCAGAATGGGAAAGGGCCAAAATTACAGCAATTCTAAAACCTGGAAAGCAACCAACATGGTACGACTCTTTCCGTCCCATAGCTCAACTTGGCTGCATTGGCAAAATCGTGGGAAAAATGATCTTCAAGAGAATGACGTATACATGGAAAACAGGAATCTTTATGCACCGGAAATGAATAGGTTTCGAGAACACCAGTCTGCTATCGACAACATCCTTGCTCTCGTGGCATCCCTAGAGGAAGGATTACACCACGGAGATATACCAACAGTGGTTTATCTAGACATAAAGTCGGCATTTGATTCGGTCTTTCATACAGCCATTCTAGAGTCCTTTCCTGCTCTTGGACTTGGTGGGAGGCTCTATGCATGGATTTCCAGCTACTTGGAAGTACGACAGCTTTTTATAAGCACACCTGAAGGCCGTACGTCATATTACAGTATAAAAAAAGGGGTACCTCAAGGAGCGGTTTTGAGTCCTCTGTTATTTAACATTACACAAATCAACCTAAAGCGTGTGCTTCCTCCTCGCGTAAAGGTCACAATTTACGCCGACGACATTTGCATTTGGAGTGCAGCAAGGTCACGTATAAATACACAACAGAGGCTCCAGAAAGCTCTAAAAACATATCGGAATACCTTCCACCGAAGGGCCTCTGCCTCTCACGTGAGAAGAGCGTTGTCATGACATTCACCCGCAAGCGGATGACTCAGTACCCAGTAATCCTTGGGGGCCGTTGTCTGCCTTATGTGCGCACTCAAAGATACCTCAGGATAACAATGGATCAAAACCTCTCCTGGGCTCCTGAAGTTAGGAGACTACGTACTCGCATTTCCGCGGCGGCGCAACTCATTGGATACCTTGCCGGAAGTCAATGGGGCAGTGACTGTTGATCGGTGGTGCTTCTCTCCAAGGCTTATGTTGATGGCTTGCTGCGTTATAGCCTGCCTGTTTTGCAGCGGCTGTCGACCACAAGCAAAAACCAGCTTGATGGGGCAAGAAATAATTGTCTGCGCACCTGCCTTGGCCTTCCTAGGGGCTCTTCCTGCGTTGGTATCATTGCGGAGGCTGGCTGCTTGCCCTTAGATGTTCTTCGGCTACAGGAGACATTCCGAATATAACTGCGGCTACGATTGCACACATCAACCAATCTTTTGAACAGTGTTGTACAACGCAACGAAAGCTGCAGCTTTGAAGAGATTATAAACTCTATTAACATATCTGTACCACCCCAAGCGCTACCAGCAATGCCGTCTGATTACCCCCCCCCCCTGGACTCTGTCACCGTTGTGCATAAAACTCAACATACGTGGTGTCACACCAAAGCAAACACTTCCTCAACTCTGACTCCTTCAATTCGTGCTCACCCACATCAGTGGCTGTTATTCACATATGGCCCATATTTTTATGGACGGTTCATATACACCTCACAGTAGTGCATTGGAAGTCTACGTTTCGTCTACCGGTCAAGCGCTGTCCTACCGCCTTGAACGGGCAACGTCATCCACGTCGGCCGAGCTTCATGCAATTAAGCAAGCCCTCCGCTACATTTTTCGTCAGCCATCAGCAGAATGGGCTATATTCACGGATTCTAAGACAGCGCTTCAAACCCTACGTTCCGCCTTCACGACCATGTATCCCGCGATATCACCTACCTGCGCCATCTAGCCTACGTCGCTGGGCATCTTGTGACCTTGCAATGGATACCCGCACATTGTGGCATTCTCGGCAACGAGAAAGCAGATGAGGCGGCTCGCCGAGGGCTACAACTGCGCAATGTAAGGAAGATTTTCTTTACAAAGCACGAGGCTGCAGCGCTAGCGAAGCAGCTTGCCTTAGAGGAACAAAACCGCCTCTGGTCCTTTCGCGAAACTCACCACCCTTTTCTGTATCATATAGACTCTGAGCTGAGAATGAGGCCCCCAGAGCGAATCCCCACGTCGACTTGAGACGCTCTACCATCGGCTGCGCCTCAACGCAGCACTTACAAAGTCCTACCGACATCGCCTCGGTCAAACCACAATCCCTTACTGTGATAACTGTGGTTTGGCAGAAACTGCTGAACACGTTTTATTAGAGTATCCGGCGTACAACCAGGAAAGCAACCACTTCGCCAAGAAAATCAAGTGCCTCAACAATGAACTATTATCATTGAAAGCTCTTCTTCGACCATGGTAATCTCTATCATCCCAGCGAAAAGTGTTAGATGCACTGTTTAAATATTTACACGACATCGGCGTCGCAGAGACACTGTAGAACTTCTACATCGTCATCCTGTGAGACTACTTGGACTTTTACGTGACCCACTGAACACTCCATGTTGCCTTCTGTTTTACCTCTTCCTTTTTTCCACTCTCTTTCGCCCTACTTCCTTTAGGACCTTTACTCCCTCCACCTCATCCCCGCGTAGTAGAATGTAGGCGAAAACATGCATGCAGACCTCTCTGCTTTCTTCTAATACAGAGCTCTCTCTCTCCCCTTCTATTTCCGATTGTGTAAGGTAATTGTCAGTGCCTTTTCCTTAATTATTGTAATATTGCAGTATTTTTACGTGGCAAGTCTTAGGCTGTTTGAAATGTATATATGCGTTTTCTTGTAACTTGCGCTCTTGCTTGCTTGCTATTAGGTACTTCTTGTGAGTGCCTGTCACCGTTTCCTGAATTGCGTGCGCTGCTAGAAGGTGTGGGGAGTCGACTCAAGCGAGCAAACAACCCTACCGTATCGACAGGGCCCAGGTGACGAAGGGGTGGCCGTCTGATGTGCGGCTATTGCCGACCAGAGCGGTTAGAATGAGTCATAGCCATGAATGAACAGAAAGACATATTTGATCAGGCAAAACACTGCACAACAACGAGGACATGTAACGTTAACGAGAGACAACTTAGATCTAATACAAACGCGGGAAACAGTTCAAATTAGACAAAATGATACAATCAGGAGCGTTAACACATAGATGTTACGATAAAACCAGTTAACTAAAAAGGGAAACGAACAGTTCGATTCAAATGAGAGACAGAGTCCCACAATATTCACTGACCGGGCCAGACGATGCACCGCTGTCGGAGGCGATTCGGCTACCCTGGAAGCGTGGCTTCGTCGTTGGCCAGGCCGTCCGAGACGATCACGGTGATTCGAGACACGTGAGTACGTTGGAGCCCTCCAGGACGCGGGTCGCCGATGGTGTGGTGCACAAACTGGCGGTAGCCGTTGTCACATCACGACATCCAAACGTAGCTGATTAACGTCGACGCCGATTCTCTTTTTATAACTGCGCCGCCGCGAAGAGAGAGGGCAGAACACACAACGCGCCCGCCGCTGTCGAGCGCACAACTTCCCTCTTCCTCCCTTCTGGAATCATCGGCGCGCCTTAACACTGACAAAGCTACACTCGCCCCCTCGAAAGAACTCGAAGCTTCGGTGAAAGCTGATCGGCGTAGCTTCTATTTTGGTATTTTCTTGCAAGCGAGCCGGCGAGTGGTAGCGTTACCGCCGCTTTGTTCGGGAGAGTTCCAGTGTTTTCTCGGGGCGAATAAAACGGAACTGAATGAATCGGACGACTGTAACAGGAATTAGGCGCTGTACAATAAAATTAAAAATTTTACGCTACTTTTAGGCATCGTACGTTCTAGTTTGTGACACAGGCCCCCAGTTTCAGAATATTATGCAATAATATACCCAAAAGTCTCAAAGTCGTGTGTACGCGTCCTTCACACTTAGCCAACAAAGTTGCAGTTCGTACAAACACAAAATCTAGTACAGTACAATATCTTAAGTACAATAATGACACGTACATATCTCGCGTACAGTCCAAGGGGTTGCCACAGATTCCTCAACGAATACACGTCCTAGGGACAACTGATAAGTTTAAAAACAATACAGCTCTAGCACTCGAAATAAGCTAGTGACCATAATAAATGTGTGGACAGTAGTCCTTACAAGTGCGAAACTCATGAAAATACAGACTGTAATCTAGTGCCAAAGACTAGTAGGATCACACACAAAGCACGTGAATTAGTACCCAGAAATACATACAATGCACTGGAGCAATGAAACTCATAATGAACATAGTATGCTGTTCACAACAATATAACGAGTACAATAAGATGCAACCGCAAAGTTCACGAATGTCGCAACTAGTATGCCAACAATACACAGTAAAGTTACTGCACCAAAGTGATGGAAAAGTTCACGCAAGATGGAACTAGTACGTGAAGACACAATAAATTACTGTACAGCCAGAGTGACAAAATAAGTACAAGCTTCACGTACACTACGACAGGGAAACAATGAATACAATGTTCAAGTATACAGTACACGACGTCAAGATTCCACTGGGTCATAAAATTATACTCCTACAATACATGCATACTTGAATTCGCATTCTTCATATTTAGCCCGTGTATATCGGGCGCTTGCGTAACTGCGCCTCCGGAATTCTCTTCGGAGAAGTTCCTTTCCAAATATCGCGCGAAGCGACAAACTCTGTCGTGTCCGCCGTGATACCGGGCCCGCGAAAATGCTTCAGTGTCTGGGCCTTCATCTGGCGAACGTCCGAGTGGCTGGTAACGGCTTGGCGCTTCTTCGCACCTGCCCGTCGGGACAAATGGCAGTAGAGATAGAGATACCCAATTTACTGCACCACCCACCGAAAAAGACAACGCGGCTCTTTTAGCCATTGACCTCCACAGAGCCTTTGATAACTTATCGCACGAGGCAATACTAACCGAAATCTGGACGCTCGGGCTTGGAGCAAGAACATTTGCCAATATTAAATCCTTCCTTTCTGGCCGGACAGCCAAGATGAAACCAGGAACGTCCAAAACACAAATCTTGAAGATCCCACACAAGGAGACAGCCCAGGGAGCCGCAATGTCGCCATTACTCTTCAACCTCGCAATTCGACCGATGGCCAGCGCACTTAACAGCATCCGAAAACGAAGATCAACGATATACGCAGACGATATCACCCTCTGGGTCGCCGGGGCAGCGACGCCGTCATCGAACTGACGCTAAGGAAAGGCGCCGAAATAACCACGGAAAACGCAACCAAAGCGGGCCTCATGTACTCGACTACCAAATCCAAACTAATGATCCTTCATCCCCCTAGGGCGAAATCGGCAAGCCAAGCGCCCATCAAAGTCGACATCGGAGGACAAAGCATACCCACCATCTCGAGCTTAAAAACACTAGGACTGAGGATAGCGACCAATAGAGGGACAACCGAGACAGTACGCGTGCTAAGGTCACAAAAAATTTCCCTGCTAAGAATAATCACCTCACGGGAACATGGTCTGACAGAGGAAGAGAGGCTAAGGATCGTACAAGGCTTCGTAGTCAGAAGGTTCCGTTATCACCTGCCTTATGTGAATCCAACCCAATCTACCAAAGACTCGCTCGACACGCTACTTCGGAAAGCCCATCGCACGGCCTTGCACATTCCCCACTCCGCTTCAACAACCAGATTTGCGAAACTAATCATCCACAACACCCTAGACGAGATAATCAATGCCCATTGCACGGCACACAAGCACAGGCTGGCGCAGACAATGACGAGAAGGTCCATACTGCAGCGGATCCAAATACAACCACCCAATACCAACTCCGCTGCGGTCAGGATACCAAGACACATGCAAGCCCTAATCAAGGTCAAACCCATCCCCAGAAACATGCACCCCACCTTCCACGGGGGAAGAAGACAGGCACGCACGCAGTACCACTCGCAGTTCTATCCACCAGACATACACACCGTGTATGTGGATGCGGCACGGTACCCCGACAGAGCAGCCTTCGCAATCGCAGGCATCGCCTCCGCCACAGAACCGCAACCAGCAATCAAAGCCTCCATTGATGATTTTCATGTTGTCTTCTAGGTTTGAGCTGAGCACCAGAGCCTCCCATGTGTCTATGGTGTGTGTACTGTGGGATATCTGTGGGCACGTCCATATCATGTGGACCATGCTTGACCAGGCTTTCGCAATGTTTGCATTTGGATTCAAATGACCTGGGTAGAGTTTACTAAGGAGTCAACCTGTAATTTTCGCCAGATTGCCTCTTCCTTCTTGCTGAGTTTGTGATCTGCGTCTGGGTATTCTTTTCTTGTTATCCTGTAGTATTGCGTTATTTCTCGGTAGGTGAACATCCTGTCTTTTTCATACAATATGTGTTCTGTGGAAGGGGTGCCTGAGCCTGCCTGGAGAGTGAGTCCTCGGGCGAGCTCGTTTGCTCCTTCATTGCCTCTGACAGCCTGATGGGCCGGGGTCTAGATTAGTAAAACCTGATGGTCCATTGGGTTTCTCACAAAGATTCTGACTACTTCAGCTGACATTCGTCCTCTGTTCTACTTGTTTATGGTGTTTTTGGAGTCGCACATAATTACTTTGGTAATTTTGGACGTAGCTGTTATCGCTATCGCAACTTCTTCCGCCGTTATGACAGACCTATTACTGATCGTGCAGCATGCGCATATGACCATGTTCTCATCGGACGCAACGCCAATCTTGTCTCTTCTGCACTGGTATTCCGCAGCATCAGTGTATTATACATCGCACCTTCCTGCGTACATTCTCTGTAGCCCTTCGGCCCTGCTCTTTCGCCTATCCTCATGGAACGCTGGGTTTATGTTCTTTGGAAGGGGACGGATTCGCATATTGTTTCTGGTGTCCGGGGAATTATCCTTTTGCGTTCGGCTGTGGCTTCATGGGGCATACCGAGTTGGCTCAAGCTAAGTGTGCCTTCCTTGTTGGACAACAGTCTTTGGTGCTGTGAATTCTTGCCGCCTCGATCAGCTCCTCTATGGCGTCGGACAAGCCTAGCTTCATGCGCTTGTCCGTGGAGGCACATATGGGAAATCCTAGGGTAGCTTTGGTGCTTTTTCTAATGAGCGCGTCTAGCTTGCCCTTCTCGTCCTTGACTATAGCTTTAGATATGGTACTCCGTACGTGGTTCTGCTGATCACGAATGCTTGAACTCGTCGGAGGAGGTTGGCTTCTTTCATGCCTGAGTTCTCGTTTGCAATTCTGCAAATCAGCCTACTGGATTGTCTTGCACTGCATTCTAGACGAGTTATTGTCTCGTTATTCCTGCCGCTGGCTTGAAGCCACAGGCCCAGTATGCGAAAGGTTTGCACTATTTGTATTTCCTTTGCGCCTGCTTTAATAAGGATAGTCGCCTTCCCGTCAGTAGTCCTTCACCCTGGCTTGCGAAGGAAAAAAAGTAAGGATTTTCTGCTGAGCATTTCAGACCCTTTCCCGAGCGATAGCCTTCAATTTTGTCCAGTGCCGTTTGCAAAGCTTCCTCTATTTGGCCGTCGTTGCCCCTTGGTATCCATAGGGTCGCGTCGCCCGCATATATGCCGTGATTAAGATTTTCAATTTTCTCAACACGTTCAGAGAGCCCAATCATGGCGATGTTAAATAGAATGGGTGAGAGAACTGACCCTTGAGGAGTACCTCTATTGCCAAGGCTTATGCCATCAAGTGAGCTTTATCCAATTAAGATATTTGCTTTCCTGTCAGTGAGAAAATTCCTGATGTAGTTGTACATCCTCTCCCCCACGTCAAGGCGTTAGAGGTTGTTCAGTAAAGCAGCGTGTTTAACGATGTCAAAGGCCTTCGCAACGTCAAGTGCAACGATCACTCTGGTATCGCTTGTCTTGTTTTCCAAATTATCATGATTTAATTGGAGTATAATGTCACACGTTGACAAGTGTGGACGGAAGCTTATCATGGTGTTTGGACAGAGATCGGGATTATCCATGTAGTTTGTATTGTTTGCGCCACCTGCTCCATCAGCTTTCCTACGCATTATGTGAGCAAGATAGGTCTCAGATTCTCAAGGCTTAATTTCTTACCTGGTTTTGGGTTTAGAATGACCTGAGCCTGTTTCCATTCTTCAGGAACGCTGCCTGTGTTCCAGCATTCCTGCATATATGTTGCGAGATTTCTCACGACCCATCATCTAAATTTCTAAGCATCTTGTTGGTAACTCTGTCTGGTTCAGCCGCCGATCCCGTTTTAAATGCAGAGCATTTCTTTAACTCACATGTAGCGTCCGCCGTCCGTCCGCAACAGCTCAGCGCGCAGGTGCGCCCTCTCCCCCACTCCTCCTCTCCTGCATCACGCTACCCTCCTCGCTCTCAACAATAGGTACGCACCCCTCCCCCTACACTATATAAAAAAAATAATAGTTATCGGCGCCTGGTTTCGATCCCACGACCCTGTGGGCGGAACGCGAGGTACATGGTGCTCTTCGCACTGCGCCACAAAAGCGACACAGAATCAAAGGGTACGAACGCGCCTTATATCCTTGACTCATTCAAACTACGTCAAGAAGCTGCTGATACACGGCAGCAGTTGCATCGATCTCGTCTTCACCAGTTGCTGCAACGCACGACCACTGCTTAAAGACCCCTTAACAGTACGCTTTAGCGACCACGAAGCCGTCGTTCTCAGCGTCCAATACAACGACAACAGCAACAAATAAATAAATAACGACTTACAACAACCTACTCCTTGCCTTCACTTCTTGCGTCACAAAAAAAAGAAAAATTGGGCCCATCTCTCCACGAGGGGGGACTCGAGTCGCAAAATCACGAAAGTAATAAATAATATATGAAAGAAATAATAATAATTAATAGTAATAAGCAATAATAGTTAACACATTCACTACCACCCCACCACCACCCCCCAAACACTAACGTTAACGCAATACACCCACCCCCTACGCGACGCATTTACTCGAGTCCCCCTCGTGCGGAGATGGGCCCAATTTTTTAGCTTATGAATGGCAGCTCTTGTTTCGGCTATCATTATTGGGGTTTCGGGGAGTGAGTTTTGAAGGCCCTGATATGGCGGCAGAAACTGTGTTTCCGCTTCTCCGATGTAGCGTTGTTTGAGCTCCTCTAGCAGCTCTTCTTCTGTGTCTTCACATTTGTACATCAGACGTTCTATTTGCTGTCTGTTGGCTGCTTTGCTACCTTCCGGGTTTAGGCGGTATCGTAACAGGTGCCAGGTTTTGGCTACCCCTAGCCTTCCCTCCATCTGGTTGCAAGTGATCTCCCAGTTCTGCATCGTGAGATTAGGCGCATGTTGCAATGGCACTAGATGGGCGGCGACGGAGGCGGACAATGTGGCTGGGTTTAGATGTAATGTCAGTACAGAGTTCTTTCACAAACCCGCAGTATACGTAATTGCTTCACCTGCCGTAGAGAGGACTTCCACAAGATTGAAAGAAATATTTGAAAATATATACGAAAATCACAGCTCCACCCTACCTCGGCTAAGCGGTTCAACAGGGAAGAACTTATGTTACGCAGGCTACAAATTAAGACCTCGTTATCTCCTCGCATTTTAAAATCTCTTAAAACACCAAAACTGATCGGCGATGCCCTTTCTGTGGAGATGTATTGTATAATTTCTACGTGGTTTTGGATTGTCAAAAGAACCTTTCCCAGGGCAGCATCCCTTCCGGAACCGGAAAGGCCGGGAAAACAGTCCGTCTGAAGTGCCCTGGACTTCATTCCAGAAAGACTCTGGTTCCGAGACCTCGAGAAGCGGGCAGTCACTTGGTACCCCGAACTAATACCACTCAAGCACAGGATCTTTAAGTATCTACCCCTTTCCCGAATATATTTCTAGTGCTCATTCTCGAGAAACAAGCACCAGTTTAGAGCGCCCACCTTTTTAAGCAAAGCTTTCTGGCTCTTCCAGCCAACGGTTCTTTCGTGGCGTGCGGGACAACCAACTCCCGATGCGGCGGAGGCGGCGGCGGGGAGAGGGGGGCAAAAGATTTCGCTCACGGAGCACACTCAAGATGGCGCGGCGAATTTACCCAGCGTTCACCGCGCGGAAGTGCCTGCTCGCCGGCGGTGGCACCGGCGGTACGGCTGTGTGGTCTGGCTTAGCGACGGTTGTTTTGGGCCTGTCTTGGTATAGCTTCGCGTTCATTCCGCGGTGCATTCATACGGCTTGATTAACTTGTTTGACAGCACCTCAAGGGTAACATGCCCCCGACGGAATTAAGTGGTCGTACAGCAAACATACGTAAAGTTTTGTTTTGCGGGCGGGCTAACAAAATGTAGAAACCACATACAGACATCTGGCCGCGAGAGAACCGGCACCTTTTGCGCACTGCTCGCCACGAATGGGACTCCGTTTTCTAAATGGTGGGTACCAATTCGGTTGTCTCTTAAGAGGTATTACAAAAGGCGGAAGGAGCAACTGGTTCTCATAATTAGCGACTATAAAAGTTCTCTCAGCTTTCTCAGAATTCTCAAACTTGCTGAACGAACTAGTTCAAATCGGTATCAATGAGAATGACTAAGTTCACATGCCGAATTGTCTCGGCGTCTGCGCTTGTTTCGCGCGACGGTGTAGCTCCAAGCTAACACATCAGGATGGCTAGGTTCGGCTGTCTCACACTTCGAAAGACGCTCCTTTTCGTTTTCGCTCTCCCGACTTACGGCCGGGCTACAGCGATGGCGTCACGTGTGTGAATTCAAGCGACGTCGCCTGGGCAATTGTTGAGGGTTTTGTTTAAAGCTTTGCGTTCCAACCACATTCCCAGCGCCGATTGGAGGCAATTTTTTATATTTTGGTGTTTGAAATGTTTTTTACGCAGTTTTTGGGTTGGCTATCGTAAACATTACGCACACGTCGATTTCATTTAAAAGAACAGTGGTAGAATAGGCTAGTTGCTTCAAAGTAGGCACTGTGGCGCTTTTTAATCTTCTCGTGCTTCGTTGCTCCGGGGTCTGCTAACGTTTCTCATCACGCACCCCCGTGCGAAGACCACACTTTCCTACATGCCCTATGTGTTTGCTCGATTGCGAGTGGCCTGGAAATAGTACTGTGAGATGGTGTCTATACTCCCTCTCAAGATATCGCGCATCATCTCAATGAGCCAAAATCCTTACTGAATGATTGCCACCTCTTCTTCCCTTCTCCCCTCTCGATAAAAGTTACTCAATTCATTTCATTTTGCCTACATATTCGTTTTTCGCAAGAGTTCTGTTAATTTGGCCGTGCAGACAGACAGACTGGCCAGAATTTTCGCATGATGTGGCTTAAGAAAGACTATCATCTTTAAAACTCCCAAATACTTTTCGGTGATGTCCGCTACGCTTAGAACCACAAATAGTAGAGGCAGGTAAGCATTTGGCATATAATTGTTAATTACAAACTTCCAAGGTCAAGTCGTGTCACACAATCTGCGGCTACAAAGTAGGAAAAGACAATATTTCTAAAGAATAATTTCGTGAATCAAATGACTGCAGCGTCCGAAGAACCCACTAACAAAAAAGCGGAGTCATTCTGCTTAAAACATAGATTCAAAATTTCGCGTTACGAAAACATTCACGGAATTGGTGATTCGTGTCTTCTTTTCGTCAATAAATAGGCGGGATATTCTTTTTCTCGTATTTATTTTTGAAGCAAGCATATATTTATCAGGTATTTCGCAATGCTCTTAGATGAATAATACCACAGTTTTAATGCTTTTTGTTCTTCAAGCTTGGATATAGTGCCCACGAGCGGGCAATCGGTGTTCGCCGTGACGATGTCGCCAGCACCACCCCGCAGTCACGCAGTTGTGGTATCGATTCCGGAAGTAACCTGGTCTGCAAAAGCACCGCTTCACACAGTCAGCAGTGCAAACACGTGGTCCGCGTCTCCACAGGTCGTGGCAACGTTTCTCACCGCAGCTACCACTCATGCATACTCGAGGCCAATACTCGTTCCTCCTGCATCCTACGTGTAAAAGAGAATATTGTTACAGCATCTGCAAAGAAAACAAAATATTAAGCTATTTTGCCTTAGGTTGCGGGATAATATTTCTTCAGATCAACCTTGAAATCAACCTTCTGGTGGCGCATAATTGCGCTCATACGTTTAGTCATTGAAAACACAATGAAGCCTATAGTAAAAAACGAAATAAATCACAAAAAAGCACCGAGTGCTCTGTAACCTTTCAGAACAAATGAACGGTCGTAACGCTTTTGCAGTTGTCATTAGTAGTTTATTTTAGGCGACGTTTCTGTATCGGAAGTTTGTTTTCGACTTCAAAAAAAATGATTCGGCTGATAGCAAATATTACACAATGCGACAAAGGATGCATTCGAACGACATAATATCATTAAAATAGACTAGATTTAATAATTTAGCCTCTTGCAGACTTACTACAGACTCACCCATTATCAGACGTTTCCTAACCTCATCAGCTAGCTACAATACCATAGGTCAAATATAAACAAACGACGGCATAACATCTGGAAAATACCTTATTTCTGTACCATTTATAAACTAGAAATGTTGGCCCATAACGTTCCATCGGTTTTGAATGAATACCAAAACATTGCCAAATTCTCACACAAACAAGTTCGATAATATTTGAAAGATCTGTAGTATAACGCTTTTTTCATCACTTTTGTTCCCATAATTTGAGATCTGTAATATACATATTTTGGCAATAATGTGTTCAATGACTTCCAGGAAATGGTATTCTCATGTTTTTGTCTGTTTTATGTGCTTTTTGTGAAGCATTGTGAAAAATATATTTACCACTTCTTTGTTCCTTTTTTTGCAATGCTATTTACAATGTTCCAGTGTAAACTTGTATGTTTGTGAGTATGCTCGTCGCTTAGCCTTGTAGTGCTTTCTTGGGCTCCGTTAATTTGCTTATGCGGCGTTTACCCAGGAAACCACCCAGTTTAATCCGAAAAAAAGTTAAATTGATTTGATTTGACCTAGACATGCTCATGTCGATTTGCTAAAACTGCGCCTGCTCATTCAGCAAAGCTGTGGTACACGTACAGCGGTTAAATAAGCTCCAAACGGCCATTGTAAGCCATCGATGCCATAATACTCCCCCAGCAACAGCCTTGAAAAGAAAACGTAGCTGCGATGAGTGGCGTGCATTGGCTCCAGTATGGCCTGCCAGTCGTGCCTTGATTACCATCTGTTCTGCGCCACGACTATCGTCATCAGCCAAAGACCGATTTCGCATTCATTCGTCCATCACAGTACTTTGAGCGGTACAAGCGGGCGCAATGAAAATAGGATTGCCACTGGAGGCCTTCGTTCTCAGCGGCGTCGTTATTCTTGGGAACCACGGCAGCGAGCGCGTTGTGACCGTTTTGAACATCGATGGTGGCGAACGCTCCCATACTCGGTCCTCGAACTATAGCTCACCGTGGCTAACGCGAGTCGGTCGTCACAATACGCCGATCCCGTGATGCGCAGTTATCAATTTTCCGAGGGATCCTTCGGGTAGTTTCAATGTGCAGCAAGGGGCCAGCAGCGAAACTTGAAATTGTGCCTGTCTGACTTCCAAGGACCTGGCAATGGGTGCAGAAGAATCGGGAGCAGGGCTTAGAAACGCACCTCTCCATGCGCTCATACATTGAACAAATCTACCGCTGGTAGATGAGAAAGCCAGCCTCCTTAATAGCCAAACAACACCTCCCAAATTATAAGTGTTAAATATTGTGTGTTAAATATTTTCTGCAATGCTGAATATTTACGTCGAGCTTCCTTCATTCCCCCTCACCCGCGAAGTGAAAACTTTTTACGAAGCTAGCAACGAACTTCGCATAACAAAAACTTGGGCAATATACATACGGGGGCGATGATGTGCTGGATAGCCACCCCCGAGACCAGCGTAGGCTGCAGGCTGATGTCCGCCCAGATAGCCACCCTGTTGTGGAAGAAACACTTGCCCGCTTGTCCGTAAACACAAGCAGCAGATTAAGGAGAACGCCACCAGTGTTATCAAAAGAGGGTTCATTACTTCTAAAGGAGTGGGAAATCCTCTCCAAAAAAGAGATGCCAGCTGCTTTATATGTTCACTTCCCAAACAAGTACGCAACTCGAGCTCATTGTTATTTCTATTTTTCTACAAGAATGGTTCCATCCATTCGGCGCTCAGTTACAGACTGTATTCATTGTTCGGGAAACATATTCGAGAAAGTAATCTTCAAAAGCAAAATTCGCAAGTTGTGTTCAAAAAGTTCGTTTCTCATACGTTGTGCTTCTGCGTAGTGGCCATTGTGCGGGTATCATCAGTCATTTTTTCAGCAATGGCGTTGTGAATATTGCGTTACCCTCGTGCAGCCATCAAAATCTCAGGGACACCAGAGATGCCTGGTTGTTGTTTTTATATCACGGCATGAAATGATCAATTTGCAAGAAATAATGCCTGTGGCAAAGCAAAGTTATATGAGTGATGTAACTTGTGTGCAGCGAGACAGAGAGGGAGGTAACAAACCTTTATTTTGCGCAGGACCCAAGTCCAGGTCCTGATTTGAGTGCTCAGTTCTCCGGGTACACGTAGTACTGCAGAATTCCTGTACAGATCCGGTGCACATGTTTATAGAGAGCTTCCTGGGCAGCCTTGATGTTTACTATCGGCAGGAGAGACAGCCAAAGCTCCCAGGAAGTAATGGGGGCGAGTGAAGATTTGCGATGTTTGGTTGGTCCCGCTGATCTGCCCTTACTATGAAACAGGGTCATTGCTTGGAATCGAAATGACAAGGTTTACATTCAAATCACGTATTTTAAGCTAATGGGACGCTGTCCAACGCGTCGTTGTACTCCTTCAAACTCAATCAATAATCGGCCACCAATTGGGCTACCTGTAAGCAGCAACAGAATGGTAAATAAATAATACGCAGACCGATAATATGTTTTCCGCTGGGCTGATTTTACTTTGTTTAGTACCACCCGTACGTACATCCAGCCTTCTTGCGTCTTGGATCGAGAACAAAAAGAAGAAAATGGTCATGTTAGGTTGCAATTGCCTGTGGTTATCAGCCTTTCAGGAAATCTCGGGAGATGTTCCTGACTTTACGCCATTTTTGGGCAAGTTTAAGTGAACATAAACCGGAAATGGAAAACGATCGCCATTTTTTCTGCCTAACCTACTTCGCTACCTCCTGAGATGTTACCCTCTCACATAGCCCGCATTGCAATACGGTATTAGGCGGAAAATTTCTTTTTTTTTTTACAGTCAGAAATATGGGCGTTTTAACTAGCGCCTAATATTGGTCTGCGTGCCCGCGAAAGCTAAAAGGCGTTTTGTTTAATTTTCACAGCCCGCTAGCCACTACGTCCTACCAACAAATTACGATATTTAGTGCTCTCGCTGACATGCATGTCTGGGAGTCGAACACGTAATCGTCAGATAGAAATAAATGAACAACTAAGCATTATTTCGGTTTATTTCCAGTTGGCGCGAATATTTCACTCTTGGTGGTAAACTACACTGGCAAAAATGCTTGATTCGGAGTTACTGCCGTTGGCGGTGTCTCAACTAAATTTTATGCGGGTAACGCAGGATGTAGAAGCAGGCCTGGTAAATGACTTGAGTAGGCAGCGTTGTCTTTCTGTCACAAATTAGTAAGCAACGTGGTACTGTATAAATGAAGGTAAAATGCTCCAGTCTTTGGTATAGATAGTTGTAATTAAAGAAAAAAAGAACAGTTGGAACCTCATGCTAACCTCTGGACGTACCCAAAATTGCCGAGCATTCTAAAATACCCACCCATTTTGCAGCCCTATTCACAAAGCCACAATGTGTTTAAACCTGGACACATAAAAACGAACCGAATGTTCCTGGAAGTCGCAATTTTTTTATGACACAGTTATCTTCGCATGCAAACTGGGAACAAAGATCGCGAGCTGAAATGGTATTTGCAGCAACGACAGAGCTTGAGGCTCATGTATAGACAAGGAGCTGCCTATTATCATTTCTTTATACGCCTAGTAATTTTAGGGTTATACGCTTTGTACTTTATTTACGTTGTGTTTCACAATGGTTCGAGGAACACGCCGACATGAAGTGGTATCCCCACCCCCCACGGACGATAATAGCATAGTCAGGGCTACGGGACCTGGAATATTTTAGTTGCTTATGCGTCATATAACAACTAGAGCAACACACAGAATACATATATATATATATATATATATATATATATAGTGAATTAGAAAATGGGAAATGAGGGGCTCCGTGAAATAAGACAGAAAATAAGGGTTGGCAGTCAAGAAAACCTCGGAAAGCAAAGGGGAGGTTGTGGTGGGTCATAGAAAGAGATGAAGAATTTTTTGAGTCGAAAAGAAACTGGTGAAAAAATCCCCGCCGGGTGGGATCGTCACCCCCGGAATCTTTTCAGGCCTGCGCGTCACGTGACGTGACGTCGACGACGTCACATCGCGCCGGCCGCCCTTCGCGTGGTGGCTGCGCCAGCCGCGAGCACTTGCCGCGCGCACCCTTCACGCCTACTGACTCAAGCGAGGTTCCTCGACACCATGTCCGCACGATTTATCAAAGGATCGATTGATTGTACGGTTTAACGCGCCAACGGAACGCAGGCGATGCGGCGCGCCGTAGGGGAGGGCTCAGGATTAATTTTGGCTACCTGGGGATCTTTATCGTGCGCCGAAACCTCGTACACGCGGGCGTTTTTGCTTTTCGCCTTCATCAGAAAAGCGGCCGCCGCAGCCGGGTATCGAAACCGTGACCTCGTGCTCAGCAGCGCAACGCCTTAGCCACTGAGCCACAGCGGCGGGGATTTATCAAGGTATCAAGAAATAATGAATATCGTGAATGGAATAATGCATATTTATTGATCGCAGCCAGACGCCGTCTGTATAAATATCACAGTGCGCATTGTTCTCAGTCTAGATAGACGACAGCCAACACAAGATGTTGCACTTAATCCTGAAAATATGCCAAAAGTACAGAACACAACATCTTGCCACATAAAACTCAGAAAATAAAACAAAACACACTGTAACGCCAAAAACATGCCCGAGCTTTGGAACATAACAAGCACACTTTCATTTAAATTGTAGCTTAGAGGAAAACATACCATTCGTTTATCATAGTAGCAGTAGCAACACAAGATATCACACTGCAGGTTCAAACACTGGCAAAAAAAATACAATACATAAGAACACTGGTGACTAAATTGTGGACCACAGCATAATAAATGACAGAAACAAAAGTAATTGTTGTACTGCTACAGGTAGGTGCATGTCCTAGGGAAAAAAATCACAAACAAAAATCCAAGAAAACACAAATCACCGTGCACAACAACATGTCTGTACAAGGAGTGCACGAGGAAAGTGTACACAGTTCAGGAACCAAAACGGACCGTCCAACTGCTACAGTAGGCACCGAGGCAGTTCGAGTAAAAAAAAGAGTACAGCACTTTTAAAAGCCAACAACTTGTAAAAAGAGATTGAAAAACTGTGTACTGCTATTGAAACATACAAAACCGGAAACAAGGCTCATTTTACATTGCGCAGAAGTATGCCAAGGAAATCAAGTCGTGACTGTGCAATCAAATACCCTCAGCGCAATTTCACAAGAATAAGTGTGGAGAGAAAGACGCTTGGAAAATTACTTTCCAAGAAAAATTCGGGCTTTTCTATTTTTTGCCTTCTGATCTTTTTCAATGCGTAGATCGTTCCTTTGCTTGCACAAGTCGTTGAGCATTATATTTGCTGCACAGTTTGCAACCAATGTGATGAGGAGCTCGTAGGTGTGCCCGTTTTCACACGTATCTATGTCCCCAAGCCTTGGCAGAGAGCTCAGTGCAAGTTGCCGAACGACATTCCTTTGGTTCGGCCCATGGAGAAACTGGGTGGAGGTACTTTTCGTTATGAGCTTTCTAACTACAACCCCCGTGTACATAACTACTGCGATTACAAGAGCAGAGGGAAATTTGAGGCCACCACGATCCAGTTGTGCGATTAAAGAATGGGTGTGCTCTCCTGTTTCGGCCGTATTTCCGGTAACGACCAACTGCTTCTGGCAGCTTTCACACTTGAGAACTTTCATTGCAGCGTGTGCACAATATTACAATACCACCAACATAACCAATTACCGGCATTTGTTCTCTGTGCTCATCAAGGTCAGCATAGCTAACATGAAAACTAAAAGAGGTGCCCGCATCCCTGACACTGTCCGTCTCTTCGATTCCTCTGAGATCATCGTTGCTCATCCTTGGAAGGGTATTTTGAAGGTGAATCCTTCCCTCGGTTTCGCAAAGCTGGCGAACAGATATGTGATACTGCCCACCAGTCATCTGCCTTTACTGTCCAAAACGACTCTCGAGGGGATCAGTCTCGACTTTCCCTATCAGGATGTATTTAAAGTGAAGCTCACTAGTGCAGTACTTCACCAATGCCAAAAGGGATTGAGCAGAGAGCCTCAGGGCACTCAATGTCTCCTGGGTAAGTACTCCGGTGTCATGCCTATAAAATTCCCACACATCGAGCCATGTGATAAAAGCGCTTAGAAAGCTTGCCTTTGGGTCATCTGTGTGGTTTGACATGGGCTCTTCCGAAACATTACGGTGATGGAAGCCCTTTCTAGGTGTCTTTACATTGACAATGCTCCACCAACGAAGAATTATTTTGATGAACTCAGCGGTTGCTGTCGCATGTTGAAAATCGGTATGACCCTTGCGAGCAGCCAGGGCTTCGGCTACGTGCGGATTAAAAACCTGCAGTACGAGTTTGACGTCCTGCCTTTCAAAGCTGCTTGAATTTAGAGCTTTTGACGTCAAGCCATACCCAGACTTTAGAAGCAGGGGTGACTCCTCTTTATGCAAATCTCTCAAATGCTTAAATGAGGCAGTCATCTTGTATTCGGGATGAACGTCATTGTTCGAAAGCTCGAAGCATAGGTAGAAAAAGCAAGTTCCAGCATTTTTTTTGTTGAGCCAGCTATTTCCTATGCATTTAAATAGATGTACAGCATCCACCACGTAAAATAGCGGCCGATCTGGGTCTGCCGAATGCGGGTAAACAGGGGTAAGCTTTGGTTCTGGCAGAAACATCTTCATTGCCTTCCTGTTCAGCGAGTTATTGTCCCAGACAACGGCTATGACCCTGTATCCAATTTCTTCTAAGCCCAAGATCACCTTCTTCAGCATGGCGTGAAGATCTTCACCCTGTAAGGTTTTTACCGGAAGAATGTTCAAAAACATCGTGTTCAAAAACATAATGTTCAAAAACATCGAGCACTCTTCTCTATGAATCACAGTCCACTTGGGCGACACTGACACCCCTTGCAGGAGAGCCCTTAGGTCTTCGAGGGACGAAAACCGGTCTCTTCCCTGCTCCGCTTCATATGACGCCAGCGACTCTTCCGCGGCACGGGCGAGTTGGGAGGCTTCTTGTCGGCTCCTCTTGGCGTCAGGACGCCACCGTGGTACTGGGAGTGCAACTTCAATAACTCTTCCTGTCCTTGGATCCGTGTACGATGTCGTCCTCTCAATGTATGAAGCGTCGAAATGACCCGCGCACACCGGCACAAACGTTTCATGAACGTCTGAAACGCCACTTCTCAAAAGAAAGAAATGCGCTCCCGTTTGCATGACCGTGTATACAGTCCGTGTAGCTAAAACAAAGTATACCTACGCTTCGGAAGCATCTAAATAAAAGCGATGCGCTAAGCGGTACAAGCAACATGAAAGAAAACACGGGAGCGTGGCGTCACCGCGCTCCACGAAGCGCTGCCACAGAGAGCTTGCAAGAATGGACGACACCACGGCACTGTTTGTGAACAAAGCGCAGCTGACCATCCTTGCTGCGAACGTGCCTTTCTGGGCGATTCTCATCGACTGCTGGCGTCAGCGCTTCGCGAGGCCCGGCGGCCACACGCTCAAGTATTTCCCACCATAGGTGATTTCTACCCGAACAAGCAACGACAAGCTAAGAACAGGAGCATCACAAATCCTTAGCTTAGTGCACGAAGTCGGCACGAAGTCCTTCCTAGGAATGGCGCGTAGCCATTGTCTGCGAGTGTCGACGTCTTCAGGGAAGTAAAACACTTGTATCTTCTTTCCTGTTTTGTAGTTGTCGGTGCATCCCGGTACACAACACTTATTCGGCATTGTCGCATCACTCCAGCATCACGCACGGAAACGAAATTGCCGCAAAACAACAACGGAAAGCAACAAACGTGAAACACCGTCAATACCGCGCCGCCGAACTGACCCGCGCTGCGCTCGCTGCCGCTGCGGCTTCCCCGAGAGTCGGCCGGGCGGACCTAACGTCAGATTGCTGGGCGCAGGCCTGAAAAGACTTCCGGGGGTGACGGTGGGATGCGAACCCAGTACCTCCAGAATACCGGTCTGGTGCGATAACCACTACGCTACCGGCGGGGCTGTCTCCCCAGCACTTTATCGGGTATTTATGTTAAGTATTTTTGTTTCCTGCACTTGGGGGTGGTAGCCAGCGCCACTCGGACTACTCGGGGTGAAGGGGACTTTCTTTTTAACCCCCGGGCCGTGACTCGAGTGTCTTGGACAAGTCGATAGTGGTCGACCAGCGTTGAACCCTCTTAAGCTCCCTTTGGCACCAAGACTGCCAGAACAGAGGCCCTCGCTAAGCATGTAGCGAATCAGAAAATGGGAAATGATGGGCTCCGTAAATTAAGACAGAAAATAAGGGTTGGCAGTCAAGAAAACCTCGGAAAGCAAAGGGGAGGTTGTGGTGGGTCATAGAAATAGATGAAGAATTTTTTGAGTCGAAAAGAAAGTGGTGAAAAAATCCCCGCTGGGTGGGATCCGAACCCACGACGTCCAGAATACCGGTCTGGTGCGATAACCACTACGCTACCGGCGTGGCTGTTTCCCCAGCACCTTCTAAGGGTATTTATGTTAAGTATTTTTGTTTCCTGCACTTGGGGGTGGTAGCCAGCGCCACTCGGACTACTCGGGGTGAAGGGGACCTTCTTTTTAACCCCCGGGCCGTGACTCGAGTGTCTACGACAAGTCGATAGTGGTCGACCAGCGTTGAACCCTCTAAGCTCCCTTTGGCACCAAGACTGCCAGAACAGAGGCCCTCGCTAAGCATGTAGCGAATCAGAAAATGGGAAATGATGGGCTCCGTGAATTAAGACAGAAAATAAGGGTGGCAGTCAAGAAAACCTCGGAAAGCAAAGGGGAGGTTGTGGTGGGTCATAGAAATAGATGAAGAATTTTTTGAGTCGAAAAGAAAGTGGTGAAAAAGCAAGAAGGTCGCCTTCACCCCGAGTAGTCCGAGTGGCGCTGGCTACCACCCCCAAGTGCAGGAAACAAAAATACTTAACATAATACCCGAGAAAGTGCTGGGGAAACAGCCCCGCCGGTAGCGTAGTGGTTATCGCACCAGGCCGTTATTCTGGAGGTCGTGGGTTCGGATCCCGCCCGGCGGGGATTTTTTCACCACTTTCTTTTCGACTCAAAAAATTCTTCCTCTCTTTCTATGACCCACCACAACCTCCCCTTTGCTTTCCGAGGTTTTCTTGACTGCCAACCCTTATTTTCTATTATATATAAGAAATAAACTTTGAACAAGGTAAAGCACGATTGTTGCCAACGTTTTAAAGCAAGTCTCTTTGCTGAAACGTTGGGAACAATCGTGCTTTTACCTTGTTCAAAGTTTTCTTGTGTTCTCTACCATCTTCAAAAGTTCAAAGAATTTGGAAAGAAACAAAGAAAGCGGAGACAAAATGCCCGCCAGGTGGGATCCGAACCCACGATCTCCTCCCCTTTGCTTTCCGAGGTTTTCGTGGCTGCAAACCCTTTTTTTCTGTGTTTTTTCTACGAGCCCCTCATTTCCTATTCTGATTCGCTACATGCATAGCGAGGGCGTCTGTTCTGGCAGCCTTTGTGCCATAGGGAGCTTAAGAGGGTTCAACGCTGGTTGACCACTCTCGACATGTCGTAGACACTCGAGTCACGGCCCGGGGTTTAAAAAGAAGGTCCCCTTCACCCCGAGAAGTCAGAGTGGCGCTGGCTACCACCCCCAAGCATGGAAAAAATTACATTGACATAAATATCCCAGAAAGCGGAGGGGATATCGCCCCTCCGGTAGAGTAGTGGTCATCGCACCAGACCGGTATTCTGGAAGCCGTGGGTCGGATCCCACCTGGCGGGCATTTTTCTCCGCTTTCTTTTTTCTTTCCAAATTCTTTATCTGTTTCAATGACCTACCACATCCTCCCCTTTGCTTTCCAAGGTTTTCTTGACTGCCAACCCTTATTTTTTCTGTGTTATATCTACGAGCCCGTCATTTTCTATTCTGATTCGCTATAATATATTATATATATATATATAATATATATATATATATATATATATATATATATATATATATATATATATATATATATATATGTGTGTGTGAGGGTGGCACATGTTATATTCTGTGGGTTTTGAAAATTGCCCCATCGAAAACCATTGCAGAGTCCTGTAAAAGATACTAATGTTTTCTGAGGCGACAAACTGCTTGTTCAAGTTGATGAACAAATGGCAATTTTCGGAGGGCTGTATGTCTGGAACGACATTAGTGGGCGCCGCCATTTTGGTGTGGTGAAGGTTGGAAAACATGGTCGCTGGGTGAAGCACTTGCTCGTGGTTCAGGCTAGATCATTCTAGTTCAGGCACAGCGCTCTTAGCAGATTTCTACCGTGGGTTTTCGTTATGGGGGAGGCTAGGTTTACATTTATTCGTTTGGTATTTTACGGGAAGTTGCGCGACTCCAAAGACGGAGTTCGTCAAAAAGAACGCGGTTCCCGCGAATTCGCAGTGTTACGGCATGGAATGTGAGGTGCGGTGCGCACTTGAAGTGAAATTTCGGACTCATTGCGGTGCTATAAAACGCTGAGTTATTAGTGCCTTTGACAGCGACCTTGCGAGCGGCGGGAATGGGACAGTCGACATTGCAGAAGGGGTGGCGCAGGTTACATCGCCGCAAAATGTTCAAGCAGTGTCCGATAGCAGGACAGGCTGTCATCGCACGCTAGTACTAATGATTCGTCTATCTGAAGTGAAATGTAATGCCAAAAGAGAGGTGGTAAACACACCAACGTTACTCACACTACGATCGTAGTGAACGCGCACCTTGGGGATTGAAATGGGAAAGCTGGTGGGGTGCGTCGACTGTCACCTCGCTTTGCGCAACTTTTGCCGTGGATCTACACTTGTGCATAAAGCTGAGTTTTGGATTACAAAAATAATGATTTCGGCATTCGTATGAGAATAAAAATGGCTTACGATTGCTAAGTTTTTCAATTAGATATTTTCAACGGGCCTCTACACTATCTAAGCTTAAGAATTGAAAAATGATTTGTAAAAAGGTAGTGCAATGAGTAGGTTGTGATACTCTTGTAGAAAAAAAAAATTCTAAAAGGCTGTTTCAATGTTATGAACGTTCCAAACCGATTAAACAGACCGTTTTTCCCCACCGAGTTGCCAAAAATTTGATTTTTTTTACGCTCCTAAGACGACGCAATTAATGTCTTTAACAGCTCCAAATCAAGGTTCTTCTGCTCCAAAATCGAGATTTCGCTGATCCAAAAAACTGCTCCCAAATCTCATTCGGCTGCCTCACACCTGATCCCTGAATAAACGACCCAAAGTAAAGGGCTTTGGTTTTTCCGCTTATTAGCCAGGCTTCGAACAACAGTCTATACACACTGAAGAGCTGTGGAAACCAGAATTGGTTCATATAGGAGTTGCGAAACTCCCCATGGGCCCCATAAATCAAACATTGGGGTACTGTTTTACATTTTCCGTACGGTGGCGTCATTTGTTGGTGACAAAATAAACTATACAACGTGCTTGGCTGCACTCGACGGCCTGGGCGAGAAATGGTATTTCGGTGCTTACGACAATTTTTTATGCTGCAGGAGCCCAATGTGATCAACCATGGCAATGTTTGATATGCATTCGAAGCAAGAGAAGTGAAAAAAAATGCGACCGTGTGGTCATCCAGATACATCGTTGCTTGCGGATTGTAGTCTGCGGCGCGTAATCTACGGTCTCCCGGCGGCAACAAAAGGGTTAAAATTTCTCTTCGACGGCTTTACGCAAGCTTGAAAGGATTATTTAGACCCACTTGACCAGCTAATGCATTAGGTTTGGCGTACAGTGTGCTGTAGGCCGAGCGACAACTAAAAATTTTGTACTTCAGATCGGTCTTTTGTTGTCCGCGAGTGCCAGTTGCGCAGACGCAAAACAATTGCAACATAATAACCGCCATTAAAAAAGCAATGAATAAGTTATGAAAGTACAAAAATAAAGACGTATGCACCTTTAAATTATAGTTATAAATTCAAATTACCAGTTTGAATAATAATTGTGTTTTTTGGATAATGCGTGCGGTGGCCACGGTGGCGCTAGCGTACACACTTGATCCAATGTTGGGGGGTCCAGGTGCGGGCCGTTTTTTGAGGTGAAGTTTTGCATCTTCTTACATAGAAGAGCTCTGGTGGAAACGAGTGGAACTTTCTTTGTCCCACAGAAAGAGGCATACATCATCGGCGTACGCGATAGTCTTAGTCTCCCCCTCCGAACAAGAATGCTCAAATACAACGGCATTCTCTCACTCGGACTACATTATGTCAAAGCACAAGGAAGACAAAAGAGGCAAAGAACAACAACCCTGCCTTGGCTTACGCTAAATGCGCGCCAAGCTTCTCCACAACGGGGGGGCCTGGTGACATAGGCGGTATACATGAGCACAACCCTGGCCACGAAATAAGCAAGGCATCGCACAATACGAGCTCAGCAAGCAAATAGTGATGCTATAGTTATCAAGGAATTTTGACTGTCTAGACACAACAATTACCAAGCGATACCTGTCCATGTGGGCTCAGTGAATAGGTGGGGTTTCAACACGTTAGGAAGCAGAAAACAGAATGATGTCTGGACGTCCGGTAGGTGTACACCGGGTCTGTAACGGTGCTACTAATCTATAGTCGCTATATAAATTGGCATATCAGGCAAGCTTTTCATCAGATGGATCACCACTAGTTTTTACCTGCCAAAATAACTAAAAGCGTAGAAACATGGGCTCGGTGGTACTACATAGCGCGAAAAAAACAGTGCGACAGATGAGGCACAAGGAAAAAATTCGACCACCTTTACAATTAGGTGCGAAGAATGAGGGAACAGCGGAGATGGTGATCTTCGCTTTCTCTAACTTGGCTTTTTTCTTGGGTTGCCCCTTTCTTAAGAGAAAGATGGATAAAAATCAATGCTTTCTCAATGAAACCTCAGTCAAATCGAAGTACACAGTCAACCCTCCAAAAGTCTATAATACAAACTGCCAAGGTCTGAAGCCAAAGACCTCTTCAAATCAGCCAATGTTCAAAGCCAACGCCCGCGATACGAATTCAAAAGAAATGCTGAGCGCCCGAATTCGGTGATAGCGCCGTTCATAGACGCCGATTTTATAACGAGATGTACCCAGGTTCGATTTCGACCAGGGGAAGCGTTTTCTCATTACAATTGGCTGCACATGTTATTGCTCCCGCCCCTGCAACCGCTGTACCCATCGGGCTTCTTGGGTTAGCCTAGTGGTTAAATTCTGAGTTTCACAGCATAAAGGTCATGGGTCTGATTCCCACGACCTCACATACCCTTTTTTTCTTGAGGCGGGAACTCCCATCACATTGGGCGCCCTGGCCTCCTGGCCACTTTCACTCACATTTCTTGGCTCAGGGATTTCCCCCTCTGCACTTCGCTGATGATATTTTGTGTTAAGGATCCGCAAAGAAACAGCTCAAGCTTAAGGAGCTCCACTGTGGAAAGATACAAGCTCGTCCGCTGAATAACCAAACAAATGTTTTTTGCTTGAGGACACGAAACATTTACAAGCGACAGAAACCACACAAAACAAAACGAAGAAAAGAAGAAATTGAAGGGGTGCAGCAATCTTTCTCACAATCTCTAGATTGGAGTTATTCGCTACGAATCCCGGATTACAGACCCATTGTTATGACCGAATGTTTAGCTATAGCTCTCGCTCTATGCAAAGTACCGCAGCATATGCCAAAAATCATCATATTATCTGATTCGATGGCAGTTATATCGGCATTAACTCCCTCTTCCGACTCTCCATTGTACGCACACTTACAGTCGAACGATCGTTATACGAACACGGGATATCGAATTATTGCTCTATATCGAACCATTGCAGTTTTTAAAAAATTACGTGCATTTTTAATTCTGTATCGAACTCGGTCGGTTAAGAAATGGATATATCGAACTCAGCGCCGGCCGAAAGCGCGCTCCGGAGACAGGCGGCAGGCTTTCCCGCGACGCAGGGGAGAATAGCGGTGGCGCAGCAGGCGTTCGCGACTCAAACGCATGACTGAGGCGCCGGTAGCGCCATTCAGGCTAGGCGGCATACGCATTTGGCTGACTCAGACTCAGCCGGTCACCAGTTGGTTCAGTCGTTGGTCATCAGCTTCAGTCATCGTCTTGTCTTGTTTCAGTCGATAAGCTCAAGCCTCAACGCCTTAACGAACTCTTCAGCGTCGTGCGTGGGTTAAACTAGCGGACACTGTTCGCGCAGTTACGTGACTGTGTTTGCAAGGCGCTGTGTCAGCCGCATGCGGCGTGGTGATGGCGGCAACGTGAAGAAACGAACGTCACTGACGTTTGCGACCAAGCTGGAAATCATCCGCCACGCCGATAAAGGAGAGCAGAAGTCCAGCTTTGCCGCATCGTACAATATACCGCAGAGTACGTTGAGCACGCTGCTCGAGACGAAAGGTGACATCAAGGCGAAAGCGGGAAAAAGCCACCACTAGTTCACTTTAACGCGTCATTCTGTCACGCAGTCATTCTTGTCGTTGCCTTTTAGTGATTGAATCGCGCGGCATTTTGACGCGTTTTTGATCAAATTTATATATCGAATTCGGGATATAGAGAATATTTCACGGTTCGCGCACTATTCGATATAACGAGGTTTGACTGTATTATTTTTTGTTCCTAGGCACGTGAAGGAAGTGCGCTTGTCTTGGGTCCCTGGCCATACGTACATCAGAGGCAACGAGCTAGCGGACCATTTAGCTAATCTCGCTGTCACAGCTCCCATCCTATTCGGAATTCCTAATCTGGCTCTATTTGCATCTTCAAGATTAAGACGATATTGGCATGTAGATGCTACTCGTTCAGACTCACTTTTATGATTTGAAGAGTATACCAACATTTAAAGTGTGGTTCGCGGCAATGGGAGGTGACTTTCACCCAGCTTCAATGCCGGATTCCAAAGCTTAATTTCCATCTCTTCAGATCAGGACTTTCACCTATCGGAACTGTGTGTGCTGTGTGCCAGGTCCCTGACACAATGGAACATTTTTTCTCGACTGCCGCCGTTTTCCCAAACTAGAGACAACTGCTTTTGAAGGACACAATCAAGCATTTGGGGTAGACTTTTTCGATTCCACTTATGTTATCTATTGCCGCATCAAATTTGGTGTTTTGAAAAAGAGATATATATAATTGCATTCAAAATTTTCTTTCTGCTTCAGGTCGTTTGAATTGCTGAAGGCGCTAATTAATAGGTAACTCGAGTTTCATCCATCATTAAGTTTCCTGTACAGCCTCTTACGGAAATAATTTAGTATTTGGAAGTCCCCACGTATTTCAAAAACCGATTTAGCCCTGGCCAATCCCCCTTGTGGGTACGTGCCCAAAACATTGAGGACATCATCATCATCATCAATCAACTACTAAAGCACACAGTGGAGAAAAGGGAAAACACATTTTATTTCATAAGTTGTGCATTCTTTCGCTCCTTCCGCGAGGAACTCTGCACACTAACACACTCACCGCCGCACTAGGCGATGCAAAAATTCTCATGAATCCCGCGCGCCGTTTGGTCTCTGTAGCGGCTAATTGTATTACTAGTTTTAGAGATTGGAGCGCAGCCCCGTTTATCGATATTCCCAGCAAGCTGGCAGCCAACAGATCCTCCGAGCAAGTGGCGTGTTTTCGGGGGATGTCATAATGCAACGTCCCGTTTGTCGGATACCACTTTTTTTTAAGGGGGGGGGGGTTGTAATCTGTGTCTTCTTATTTCCTGCGCTTTCGGCGCAGGGGCTATCCCCTCTTAGGAGGGGGCAACTACCCGCGCTTGCTGGCGTGTGGATCGACCGCCCTCAGCGCAAACTGCGCGGCGGCCTGTTGAGAGTCCAGATCTCTTTCGCCCACCGCACGGGCGAGGTGAGGCGGGAGCGCCTCGGATGAGTCAGGGTTCACGTCGCAGTTCCACATCATGTGGGCTAGCGTGGCCCTCGCGGCCCCGCACACCGCACACCCATCGGTTTCGTAGAGCTCCGGGCTCACGTGTACGGCCCACACGGGAGTCCACGTTGCTCTCACTTGCAGTTGGCGGAGGAGCACCGCCTCCTGCCTGGTGAGGTCGCGGTGCGGCCCCTGGTAGC
>JABSTR010002148.1:0-26726 GCA_013339765.2 Haemaphysalis longicornis
ACATTGCGGGTGTGTATTGGGTTGAGGCGGTGTTCTATCTGCGTCCAAGTGCCAGGGAACGTGGTGGTAATATGTTTGTGTCCAATGCCACGAATACGTCCTTTTCATAGACGCAACAGCGTGTGTTAAACGTCCGGAGGGTTTCAAGATGCCGAAAGGCCAGCGCTTCCAGGCAAAGGTGTGGTAAGCGCGGACGTTTGTGCCTCTTCGTTCCCAGTTCTAAATTGATGCGGTGGAGATCATTTTGTAACAGCTGTGTAGGCTCCTACACCCAAGCTACGGGCTTCTTTTCCAACAGTGTAAGAACGGGGCGGTTTCCTCTCTCTGCATAGCAGCCGGAGTTCGGTGTTTGTGATTCAGTGTAAACGTTAAAGGTGCAAGGCGCTTCTAGTATTTTTCATATTCCAGCTGTGGAAGGGTGTATGGGCATGGGCTCGACGTTTCTGAACTGTGCTTGTAGATAGTCTGTAGAAATATGGCTATGCCTGACTAAGCCTTGTTGCCAACTATGTTGGCGCCTTGTTGAAACATAGGGGTGTCTGCGTGTATGCTCCCTTAATGTGGTCACTTCAATGATACCTTCGCCTAATATTAAGCGGCAGGTTTGCGCATTTGGGCATTAGCTGCGCTTGTGTTCTTCAGTAATGGTACACCGTCTACTGAGTCTGCGATTTCCATGGTACGGAGGTAAACCACAGTGGCAGTAGATTGTAGGCGTCCTGGCCTAACCCACGGAGGATATGGTGGGGAGCCCCCGTTGCGAATTGACGGACACGTTCGTACAGCCATTTCTGCGTGCGTGTACAATCGCTACCACACAGTACTGCGATAGAACGGGTACCTTGCGCCTCGCTTTGTGATTTATCCGTTCAAGCGGGAAGAATCGGTTCGCGTTAAGGGGCAGCTACGAATATGCGTCGAAAATTTTTAATGATACAAAGGCTACACCTAACTGACAAACTCGAAGCGCTTTGATCCGTTATTCACTGGCAGAGACGCGAAACACAAAGTGCTAGGCCCGATGACACGTCTGCTTCATGCATTAAGGCCACCTTTTAGCTTCCCCATTCTCGTGAATAAGGACGCCGAATCTACGAATAGTTCGATCCAGGCAAACCACTCTGCCACCTAACTGAAGGTAGATAAGCTTTCGTACGGACTCAGGCAGCAGTCGCGGGTGGTTCATAACGGCTACCTGCTCAGTTTTTTGGAATGGTTTTAATGCCAAACTCCCGAAGGGATTCACAGTCGGAATTCAGGCCTGTCGGGTAAACAAGTTATTGTTTCTTACGGGAGCTTGTATCGGTCGACATGGTTATGTCATCTTTGTGCAAGAAATGATTTACACCGGTTCTTGCACCAGCCCAGATGGAGATCGAAGACGGCGATAACAGAGCTGGAGATATAACAAAGCCTTGAGAGTCACGGGTTTCGTTCTTCTGCGTGACACTCTTCGTATTTCCAACCATCACTTAAAAACTTGTGTCAGCAAGAATTGCTGTGACATAGCGGTACAGGATTCGGCCTACCCCTACTGCCTGAACCGTGTTAGACATGATAGAGTGGATACTGAAGTCAAGTGCTTCCTTGATGTCTACCGAAACATCCATGCGGATCTGCGATTTGCGGCTGTACGCGTGAACATACTTGTATAGGTTTCATATAGTATCTTGCCTACCGAGACCTCGACCCAAACCAACTAACATAGGAGATATGCCGTTATACCTAATTCAGTGCCTTCAAGTCTCCCTAAAACCATCTGTTCCAATATCTCTCAATGTTTGGAAATTACGGATATTGGTCATAGGTCTTGTAATGTCCCACCCGGAATTTCTGGTTTTAAAATTGCTTTCAACGCTGACTTCTTCCAGGCATGGGGAAGGCACCCATCTGTTTAAAATGCAATGATCAATTTCAAGAAGGTGAATGTATGAGACTTGGGAAGTTCCAAAAGCGCTGACCATAGTATAACATCCGCTCCCGTTGCGCTTTTAGTGCATCCTGCAGGGCTGCCTAGTTTTCATCTTTTGTGGTTGTAAAGTCGTAGGCGTTTGTGTCTGAACGTTGGTCTGAAGTCTATAGAGCCACATTTTTAGTTTGACGAAACAACACCTTACATGTTTGCACAGCTACTTTGCCGGGGATACTTTCAATTTTAAGGCCTTGATGTCGGAGTAGGAAATCACCTCCTTTCTTCCAATGGTAACATTAACGATGTGGCATGCCATTGACAAATAATAATTTAGTGGGCGAGTAACATCAGCTGCTAATCTAGAATTGTAAGCTGCATAGAGCTCTTCTCAGTCAATTAAGTAATGCGTCTGAGAGTGCACCTACGACGGGATGCCCGGCCGCCATCAACGAAACGCTTTGAGGGCACGAAGCGTACAGTTGCAGCCTCAAATTGTCGAAGACAGGCCAGGGGAATTGCCTTTGGCTGAAAGCTTCGCCCTAGCTTTCTTCTTGGCACTCTTTATTTCAACAATCAGGTCATATATTCCCAGAACGTGTACTTAACAGAGCTTCCTAGGAAATATTCCCAGAATGTGTATTCTATCCGATGGTGCTAAAAACAAATTAGCGTATCCCGCTGTCTAGATGTCCACAACCCCAACCAATAATAGTTATCACTATCAGGTCATCATCAACCCGTGACCTCTGTAACTCGCTGAAATATGAAATGTGTCGAAACTGGAGGAGTGTATTGTTAACATTTGTGTTGTCCAAAGCGAGTGGGTAGAGGTAATTTGTTTACGGTGGTAAGATTGGCTTTGTTAATGTGCTTTCATGTGTCTTCCCTTTCATCTGCCCGTTGGTATCCCTAAAGGTGCACAGGGCACTATCAGCTCCAACAATAACGTGAACAAGGAGATAAGTATTTTCAGCGTATTCCAACGAAGACCTATCCGAAATATATGTAGTAGTATATAAAAATACCTCATAAACAGAAAGCCCAAGGCTTGCACGTATCCATCTAGGGTAAGGCTCACTCCCGTAGTTTATTGCATCCGACGCGACGAGCAAGTACGAAGCTTCACGTGAGCCGCGGGACAGAGAACAACAACGCTTGCCCACGAGCTATACAATCCGTAGAGGGTGACACTCGCCCAGGACGTCGGTGTAATATCAAGGCTGTTCAGTAACGTTCCTACTCTGCCTACCATATTGGCCCCATTAGCGCAAGCACACTGAAGCAATATAGCGAGGGGGAGAGTTGGAGGGATGGAGGGCCTTCTTTTGAAGTTCCGTTTGTTTGCCCCGCATCACCCCAGTTCAATTGCAAGAAGAAATGAATAAAACCGAAGCGGACATACCATGTGGTTTTGTGCCAATGGTTGAGATTATGAGTATTGAACTTGTGCGAATATAAAGACGATAGATGCGTATGCAAGGACTCACGGTCTAAGAAAATTGTGGCATTTACAACAGCAGTAGTACGCGTTTCATCACGTAAGAAGGGTTGAGTTTTATAGGGCACGTGAGCTGTTATTTACCTTACTGCACCGCACGCGAGCAATCTGCCGAAAAATTGGTTTGTGCAAAATCTTGTGCAGCATGGATGGCGTCACCATAAGCCTAAGGCATGCAAACCTGCTTTGGGCTCGTCGTATGTTGCTGTAATGATATTGGCAGCATGAAGGGGTCATCTTTTTTCTACAGCTTCAACATGGAGTAGAACGTTCCTACGCATCGCGCCGTCTTTGCGTGCCTTAAGTGCCTTTTCTCTGTGGTATCGCTTGACCTAATAATTAAGAGTAGTCATCAAAGAAACTCACAAGAACGTCGAAATATGATGGTTGCGTATTGGCGGGGATCTTGTGTGTAGTCGATACCCTGATTTGGCTCAGGTGATGAAGCCTGGCTCGTTGTTTCCTTTCCTCTTTTCGGTCATACTCGGAAACAGTAAACAATGTCATTTCTCATCTACTTATTTTCTTTCTCAGAGCGGCTATATTTCGAGTCTGTGGCTCCGTGGCTAACTTTGCAATGTCGGCATCGTGGTTCTGTCGGACGACACGTCTCAATCTTGCGATGTGCGTGGCAAATGCAGAACGACACCGGTGTCCACCTTATAGGGTGCACGAGTATGCCTGTGTTCCATTTTATGTAATGTCTCGCAGACGAGACCTTTGTGGTTTAAAGTCCCACCGGCCTAAATGAGCTGTACATACTTATTTAGCTCAGTAGTTCGGATATCTCAAACGGGGTGCGAGCTGCTTCGTTGTTGCCCGTGGACGTGGCATGAATCATATTACACGAATAGCAGGTGAGGTTAACCATGCGCTGGTCGCTTGTTAGCCTGGTCACATGGTGTATGACTCCGCAGATCTGGCTACGGAAAATTGCTAATAGTGCTGCACATGGCAATCCTTACGCGCAGACGCGTGCTAGGAGTGGGAGTGATTGCTGCGGGGTTGTAAGGTTAACCATCACAATGTATTTATCACTGATTTGATCGGAAGCTACAGTTTGTTTCTTTCTTTTGGCTTGCAGGCTGCCAATCATCATATTCAAAATTGTTCTTATCAGTAACGGGCTCAATGCTGCCCATTTGATGGCAGAAATGATGCCCAAGCAAAGCCCTGCGATTGAAAATACCCGTCCACATTGCGAGCGCTCAAAATGTTTGGCAAGAAACAATGTTAGATGGCTTTTTGGGAGCTGTCTTTGAAGCGCATACTCCCTTTCTAGGTTGCCCAGCAAATTTCGAAGTGGAAAAGGGCAAGCAGGGGTAATATTGTAGGTCGTGTTTTCTTTAGAAAGCACGTATATATCTTTGGAAGGGATTAAAAACCGGTACGTTTACGACCACTTAGCCGGACACGTCCTCCGTTATTCAGCTTTCGTGGTCTCCTAGCAAAGAGGAAGGCTGCGTCGCATTGTCTGCGTCGCTGCAAAGCGCTGTTGCCGGTGTATGTGGACGCGTCGGCACGGGAGCCCTGATGTCATGGGCGGACACGGTATCCTCAGAAACTAGATGGTTCACTTGGATTGTTTTCGACATGGCAAGGTTGAATACGTTTTCCACAGGTGGCCAAAACACCATGGTTGCCCATCCATTTTTGTGTCACCCCAATGACCTCCTAAGTAAGCTTCGAAAAAGCGGAGTGGCTTCATTGGACATGCGTCTGTCCGAGGTTGTAGTTTCAGGGCCCTGCTCTCTGCCACCAGGCATATTGTATTTGGGCTTGGATTAAATTCCGTCGATATTTGTGATGCTCGAGAAAACTTGATGCGAATGCTTCAAAACAGATTTTTGGATAAGATACTGCGTGGTACTATTGTTCAGAGAGTACGTGATGACGCTACACAAAAATAAACCACTTTGACGAGAGATGAAAATCAATGCCTATCAAGTAGTTCGAGATAATGTCACGGGATATATAGACGGGCAATGACCAACAGCGCTATTCCACAAGTCTACCGATCACCACGACGAAAAAGAAGGCGCTGGCGTAACCTTCTCTGGCTATCTGATCGCCGCCGTGTAGATGACGCAAATAAATTATTCGCCTTCTTCATGGTTAGTTTTATCTGCTCTGCCGCCACATGGACAATGTATATTGTTTGTTCGGCTCGTTCATGGTTAGTCTCATCTGCTCTACCACAGCGTACGATATTGCAACATTAACAGAGCCTATTCAATGAACACGTAGCTTTGTTTACGCGAATATTAAGATTGACCCGAAGAATTTTAGGTCGATATCTATGTGCGTATTTTTGTTTGCGCTTCCTACTAGCGGACTATTACACGAACCAACCCAAAGGGAAGGTTCTCTAGTAAAAAAAATAGGTTATATTTATTGTGCATGCTGTGTTTGGCATGGTAAAGCAAAGTTCAGCTAATTTAAATGTTCTGGTAAACTAATGTAGAAAAAGAAGAATTTCTAGCTGATGCTTACCCTTTCGATACAAGGGTGTGTTGTATTAGGATAGCTGTTATGCACAATCCGTTATTTGCTTCTGCTCTGCATAACGTTTTTGGTAATTTGTGTACCGAATCCAAAAAAATAAAAGAAAGATATTTCCAGATGTGCAGATTTTTCTTTCAGTAACATTCCGGAGGTGGCCCCAGTTTTCCTAGGATGAATAATTCGGTAAATAACGGTAATCTGCTTCAGTATAATACACAAACATTTAAATAACTGAATATTCCTGTATGGCCAAGGATGTGTCAGAAATTCTGAACGCGGAAAGCTATTTATCTACAGTGCACATGTTAAAGACTCATGCGTCATTTACAGAAATAGTATAACACAACACGAATAATACGGCAAAACTTTCGGGACAGCTTAATAAGGAAGGAATAGGAAACACACAAATTAGGAATAAAGTGAGATTTGTTCATATCATTGGCCTATTGAGTGAATCTCACAAATATTACGGAAACAACATTGTCGACTCTTCGTCAACTCTTGAAAAGTGGGCTCATAATAAGAAGAAAAAAATCAAAGATTATGTTTAACATGCGAAGACTGAACCACCCTTTCAGGAAACAAACAAAAAAAACATGTGAACAATAATAGCTTCATTGGGAAACATTGATTTAGGCTCCTATGGAGTGAAAAAATCTGGCGCTACATTATTATGAGCAGAGCAGCTGCAGATCAGAATATAGGCAATAATGTGGGTTTTCCACTGAATTTATTAGCATACAACCATTGTCTTCTTGTGAGTACATACGGAGTTCAAACTTCAGGGTTTTCTGAGCATATAAAACGTTAACCTTCATCGTCGCAAACAGCGAGTGCAAAATACGTGACAGGCGTATTGCTCACACAAACGATAACACCATACGTAATAAAGGAACCAATACTCGAGGAATATGCGCCAATTTTAGCATTGTACCGCATAATTTTAGCTGACTTTCTCTCAGAATATAGCTTCAGATTGTAATATAGTCAATAATGTGGTTTTTTGCTGAAGTGCCTAGTATGTAACCATTGTCTACTTGTGAGGACATACGAAGTTCGATTTTCGGGGTTACTGAGCTCAAAAAAGCTAGGTTCGCTTATCTCAAGGTGCCAGAGCATAATACGTGATAGGAGTAACGCTCACACCTAAGCAAACACCATATGTGATAAGGTAACAAATACGCGGGGAAGATATTCCAGTGCACATTTGGCGGAACAAATTCTGTTTTGATGGGCATGCAAGGCGGATGAGGAACACTCATGGAGAATCCATACAAGGTATTGGTTGCCGAAAAATATTAGCGGTAATATTGGAAGTCCAAAGTTTTATTGGGGAGACAAAGTAAGCAAATTGTGCTGCAAAAAATGGACTCAGGCGGGTGGAAATCAGAGGGCGAGTCCCTCCAGTAGATACAGGAACTGTCAATGCAAATTTTGTATACCATCACATGTACAATGAATACTGACATAGAGACAGCACTGATGAGGGACCAGCCGGTCCGCAGTAGCTATCATACAGAGTAGCCCAGCACCGTGGTTGTGTAAGTTTGAAGTAAAATGAGTAATTATAGCGATAAAAAATGTAATCTTAAGGGCACAGCAAGGAAACAACAATTAAGGGGCACTACGTGAGCGCTTGTTTTAAGTAAAAATTAATAAAACTGCGTCTATGCAACGTCTTATTTATCTTACCAAATAGAATGCCACGTTTCCCTGATGAGCTTGTCTATCCTTTCAATATTGTAAGAGCTGAGCAAAAAAGCGTCGTTTGACGAGGGTTCTCTCCAACAGCTGCGAAGGTATCACATTGTCAAAACCACTGTTTTTAAAGTACATTGATACACGACGAGTGAAGCGCGGGCTTTCCGAGCGTGCGGTGCACCCTGGTGACAGGCCACCTACATATAGCAGGCATAATTATTGAGAGTTCGCGCCCATCCTTGCTACTGACAGAACATTGAAGGGCATGTGAGCATTTTATTTGGCCAACTGCCACCGTGAAGTCTGGGGCATGCTACAACTTTCCAACTATGTGACTGTAATGAATGGGCCCAGGATTGACGTGAAAGTCACGAGTCAGTGGCCAGTGCGTGCGCGAGTAAACGTGTCTTTACGCATGACAAAAGAAATAGCGGAGGATAGGGCACGAAAGCAAGGACGCGATACTAAAGATAAAAGCGTTAAAAAGGGCTCACGGGAAAATATTCGCAATTAAGAAAAGAAATGTCCTACGGGGTTTTGTTGCAGTCCCTCGGGGTGTTGAAAACCCGAACCTTGCGGGGTTGGCGGGGACGTCACGGCGCGGCTGGCTTGACTACTGGCTCTAGGCCACGTCGCATCTAGGCACGGGACGTCGGACAGCCATCGTCCACCTTGCAGATGAGTCACGGCTCTCTGGCCTAGCACCGGGTATGGCAGGAGAGTTCCACCTCAAGGTGAATCCGGACCCGCGCTCTCTCGCCCAGCGCGTCACCAGCTCCAGGCACGGCCAGCCCCCGGGTTGTCGTGATCAGCGGCGGATGGTTCACGGACCCAGCAGCGGTTGCGACCCAGGTTCTCACCGGAACACGATCGCAGGGCCGCGCTCTCTACCCCAGCGCGTCACAGGCGTCTACTGATCACCGGCTCGATTCGATATTCCTGCATGCACTCGTCGCAGCTGCGCGCTCGGTCTGCTCTTCTTCCCAGTTCAGCGGCACTTCATCACAATGACCCCATGTCTAAGAAAGTTGTTGGGGAGCAACAGCTATTCTAAGAGTTATAAAGGCAGGGAGAAGTTCGCTGTACCGGTGGAAAAGTTCTTGCGCACAGTCCACAAGAACACAGCCAGTCTTTCCGGCACACTTCACCGCACAGCACACGCACGAAAGGTATAGAAAAATTTAATAAACAAATGTAGGACCTCAATTACGCGTTAACGACCACTGAATAGCACACACAATGTACAAGAGAGGGCACGCTGAAATTCTACTCATGTAGTCAGCCCCTAGATTATAGGTTCCCTTGATGTACTCCATGGTAAAAGAGTACTCCACGAGCAACAGGCTCCAAGGCAATACACGGCTGTTGATGTGCTTAGCGGACTGCAAGTGTTTCAACGGCTGGTGGTAACACTGTATGATAAAGGGCTTTCCGTATAAATAAATATGAAATTTGTGTACCGCTCAAATTAGATTCAAGCAATTGCGCTCTATGGTAGAGTAGCGCGTCTCTCTCGGCAACAGGTTGCGGCTAGCGCAAGCGATAGGGTGTAAAACATCGTTGTTGCCACTTTGTAGGAGAACTGCACCTAGGCTCGTGCTGGAAGAGTCTGTGCGAAGTATGAAGGGCTTGGTAAGATCAGGAGCTTGCAAAATCAGTGCGGATGCAAGTATATTTTGGCAAACTATGAAGGCATGTTTTTGCTTGTCGCCCGAGCACACAGTGTTGCTTTGCCCCTTCTTCGTAAGGTCTGTGAGTTGTTCTGTGAGAGCGGCATAGTTCGGAACAAATTTCCGGTAGTACCTGGTTAATCCCAGGTGGACTGTACCGCCTTCTTCGTACTTGGCTGCTCACCCGGATCTTCTATCAGGCGGCCCAGGATCATGTCCAAGGTCTTCAGGAGGGGTTTAACTTTAGATTGTCCAATGTGGTGTTCAAAAAAAGGAAATGGTGCGCTCTCCAATTTCGCACTTGCTAGGCTTGACAGTAAGCGTGGCCGCTTTGATTCTCTCAAACAATTGACTAAGTGTGTCTGAGTGCTCTTGCCAGGTGTCAGGGGCAACGATGACATCGTCGAAGTAGTGGTGGATGTTCTTTATCCCGGCTAACACAGCTCTCATTAAACGCGCAAAGACAGCTCGCGCTGTCTTTACACCAAAAAGCATATACCGGAAATGGTACAGCCCTGACAAGCTGGAAAAGACGGTGTTCTTGCGGCTGTCAGCAGTTATTGGAACCTGACAAAAGCCTTTTGTGAAGTCAAACTCGGAGAAGAATTTTTTCTGGCCTTCGAGGGCAAGAACTACGTCTAAGCGTAGGATTGGCTCACAATCAGAGATGAGAACTTTGTTGAGTTTTCTAAAGTCAATGCAAAGCCGGAAAGTGCCGTCTGGTTTCTTTATAGCCACCACTGGAGCATTTTAGAGGGAGTGGTCTTTTTGAATTATGCCTATTTTCACCATTTCTTGAACTTCGTTTTCGATCGTTTCGTGAAGTTTCGTGGGAGCGGGAGCGGATAATGTAAAACATGTACAGGTTGTCGGACGTTACGTTCAACGGGCACTGTACAAAGTCTGTTTTCCTGGGTAGGTCCGAGAACATGAGGCTATACTCGTGTATTATCTCTGGCACTTTAGCCCTTTGGTCTGCATCGAGGTCAGGTGAACACTTGACGTCTCTCCAGGACTACGTCTGACAAAGTGGAAGGGTGGGTAGGATGTCGACCAATGGTTCGTCGTCAAGCCCGTCCGTAGTATCTGTGTTGTCATCAATTGTAGTGGCAACTGATGCTTGCGGAGGAGGTGAGGACTGCTGTTCTTCAGAGAGCTTCAACAAGTTTATGTGGAAGACCTTCCTTTTTCCACCCAAGGTGATCTCGTAGTCAACGTCGTTTTTCTTTTCGGTAACCTCGCGCGGCCCTTTTTGTTGCATGAGGAGTTTGTTTGAATCGGTTGGCTGCAAGATGAAGCGCATGTTTCCGACGAAAAGCTTCTTCGGGAGACTTTCGCTACCATAGTAACTCTCTTGTTTTTATTTCGAGCCTTCTGAAGCCGCTCATGGGCAATTTGGCACGCCTGTTCATATCAGTCTCGCAGATCGACGAGATATCTATAGTAGCCAAACTTCATCGTCTATGTTATCTTTCGACAAGAGCTACTTGAGTATGGTTAGGGGTCTTCGAACATGTCGTCCGTAAATAGGTTCGAAGTGGGGAAGCCCAAGCTGGCTTGTGGCATTTTTATGTAAGAGGATAGAAGTTGCGCTAAATATCGGTCCCACGACTGGGGTTTCTCCTGGCACAGTCTCGTCATCATGGTTTTCAAAGTCCCGCTAAACGTTTCTACTAGCGCGTTTGCCATGGCATGATAGGAACTAGTGCGGGGAAACGTGACTGCCAGTAAACGGCTGAATCCTCGCATAAGTGCTGATGTAAAGCTTGCCCTTTGATCGGTGACAATTTCCTTGGGAATTCCCACACGGGAGAATACCTCAATCAGGGCCTCGGCGACGTGTGCTGAGTCACTCGCTGGGAGAGCTACGGCGTCCGGGTACCGGGTAGCGAACTCGATAACCGTGAGCACGCATCGGTTCCCTTTCTGGGAAGTGGGGGAGAATGAACTGATTATGTCGACAGCAACCCGCTAAAACTGTGTTCTAATTAGTGGCGTGCTCCCCAAAGGCGCAACTCCCACTTTTCCCTTCGTCGTTCTTCTCTGACACAAGTCGCAAGATTTCACAAAACGTTGGAGGTCTCTATGTAGTGTGATGATTAGGTTAGGGGGAACTCATGACGCGGATGTAGATTCCAGGAACAAGAACTTGCGACGCGGTTTCGGTGAACGAGGAGAACGAACATTTATGCCAGACGGCAAGTTAGGGCAAGGGCAGATGCCAACCAGGAGACGTACACTTAACAAAAGTTACAACCTACAGTTAGACGGCATTAAACTAGCGTTAAGAGGGACATAGTCCCCACATAAAAGTAGGATGCAAGGTTCTCGTGACTAGAGAGTGTCTCACGTGGCCGATGCACGGAGACGTCATTGCGGAGCTTGAATGCGCGAGCGACGCAGACGTATTCAGAAGTGGCAGCCGGGTGAAGGCGCAGCTGCTGAAGATGCGAGGGCCAAGCAGCGAAGATGCTGTGGTACTGTCACAAGAACAGGCGCGCTGGAGGCAGGGCCACGGCACGGCTTTGCCAGTGGCGACGTGGTGTCTGGACGTTCTTTACCAACGGTCGCAGAACACCTGGGTCCCGGCCGTCCTAACGACAGGCATCAGGAACCCTCGGACTCGTCTCGAACATCGATTCCGCCAAGCAATCCATCCTCCGAGCCCACTAATACTTCATCCTCGTCCTCGTCTTGCCTTTTTCCCGGTCCCTTCAGCGCTATCCACAATGACGATGATTTCTGTGCTTGTTGATCAGAATGCGGCGACAGCTTGTGCTGGTCCATTCCTTCTGTAGTTTCGTTTTGATTTTTGGCATATCACCACAATACCCCCCACTTCAAAAAAGTTGCTGGGGTGAAACCACACACACTTTCAACGTCCAGAAATCAAAAGGAAATAAAATCAAATTCACGACTAAGTGTTTTGACACACTTTGTCCCAAACAACGCATTCATGTACATATACGGCACAAAGATTCGAATAGCTGTGAGTCTCAAAAGTTCCTGTAAACACTTCCACTGAATTGCGACAATCCTCGGTGTTTAAATCAAAATGGTCCGGGGTCAAAGAACGTTTCCAGGCCAAGGTGAGCACTCATTTTTTTTCCTTCCGGTCACTTCTGATTTGACCTTCCTCTTATACTTCCAGCATCGCTGGCCATGAAAAGTTTTCCTGGAGAGGCACTTTCGGGGTCTGGTCACTTCCAGCTTTCTGGTGCACCCTGTTACTTTGCCAAAGCGCCTGCATGCTGGAAGGATTTGTTTTTATTTCTTGCAGGTTGTCTTTGTATACAACATGCTTGAAGCAAAGCGGCGGATGTCCGAATGGACGTTTTCACTTGGTCACGAGTATATCTTGCCCGTATTTCCAGAGGATTTGCCATGGGCAATGCGGAGCTTATCTCGCGCAGCTTTACCAGACTCGCTTTACGGCGGACCTGCATGCGAAGTGTATTCCTAGGGCATTTCCTTTTGCTATACTTTACGTTAGTAGGCTTGACATTTGCACTGCTACTGGTCGTGGTCATCTTGTTTTCTATGTGCTTTCCCTTACGCTTCCGCGCTTTCTTGACATCTAGCGGAAGTACAGGTTCCATATCAGCTGGGATGGATTCAGCATTGGTGCATTCGCTCGCCGAACCTTCACCGGATAGTGCGAGAAGCGAAGAATTGTTTCGTTTCGCTTGCGGCTCGACGATGACCTGCTGCACTCTGTACCCGAACCTGAGATGGTAGCATGTCGTTCTTAGAATACGGTATATAGGGCTCATGAGCCGTAGTGTCTACACGGTGTGCTAGTTTTTCTTCGTCGGGTTGTAGCTCCGGGAACACTGGCTCTTTTTTTAAGTGAACTGGCGTAAATTCGCCATCAACTCTTCCATTCTGCATAGGATCAGCCACGCCATTATAGGTGGTTGGAGATGCCACCTGTCCACAGACACCAACCCACTTTTGCTGCAGTTGTGCCACCCGTGCTTCAAGTTCAGCAATCTCCTTCTATAGTGCTGCTGCCCTTAAATCGTCTAGTTTGGCTCTTAGCTTCGCACGCTCTGCCCTTTCAGTCTCTCGCTGTGCTCTCAGTTTATCGCGCTCGGCTTCAACCCATTTCCGAAGAGCCTCTCTCTGCAGCCCTAACTTTAGTCCCTCGGCGGTAAGCTTTTCGAGATCCTCGATTGTCCATGGTTGCAATATCAAGCCCCTGAACCTTTACTTCCGGTCATGCCCTCACCCTCTCTGCAAGGTGTTAGAGGAGAGTCCTGTCGCAGACGCCACTTTTGATGATCAGGTTAGGGGGAACTCATGACGCGGATGTAGATGCCAGGAACAAGAAGTTGCGACGAGGAAAACGAACATTTATGCGAGACGGCAAGTTAGGGCAAGGGCAGACGCTAACCAGGAGACGTACACTTAACAAAAGTTACAACCTACAGTTCGACGGAAATAAATTAAAGTGGGACATAGTACCCCATACAAAGTATGATGTCAAGGTACTCGTGACTAGACAGAGTCTCACGTGGCCGGTGCACGGAGATGTCGTTGCGGAGCTTGAAGGCGCGAGCGACGCAGACGTATTCAGAAGTGGCAGCCGGGTGAAGGCGCAGCTGCTGAAGATGCGAGGGCCAAGCAGCGAAGATGCTGTGGTACTGTCACAAGAACAGGCGCGCTGGAGGCAGGGCCACGGCACGGCTTTGCCAGTGGCGAGGTGGTGTCTGGACGTTCTTAACCAACGGTCGCAGAACACCTGGGTCCCGGCCGTCCTAACGACAGGCATCAGGAACCCTCGGACTCGTCTCGAACATCGATTCCGCCAAGCAATCCATCCTCCGAGCCCACTAATACTTCATCCTCGTCCTCTCTTGCCTTTTTCCCGGTCCCTTCAGCGCTATCCACAATGACGATGATTTCTGTGCTTGTTGATCAGAATGCGGCGACAGCTTGTGCTGGTCCATTCCTTCTGTAGTTTCGTTTTGATTTTTGGCATATCACCACAATACCCCCCACTTCAAAAAAGTTGCTGGGGTGAAACCACACACACTTTCAACGTCCAGAAATCAAAAGGAAATAAAATCAAATTCACGGCTAAGTGTTTTGACACACTTTGTTCCCAAACAACGCATTCATGTACATATACGGCACAAAGATTCGAATAGCTGTGAGTCTCAAAAGTTCCTGTAAACACTTCCACTGAATTGCGACAATCCTCGGTGTTTAAATCAAAATGGTCCGGGGTCAAAGAACGTTTCCAGGCCAAGGTGAGCACTCATTTTTTTTTCCTTCCGGTCCTTCTGATTGACTTCCTCTTATACTTCCAGCATCGCTGGCCATGAAAAGCTTTCCTGGAGAGGCACTTTCGGGTCTGGTCACTTCCAGCTTTCTGGTGCACCCTGTTACTTTGCCAAAGCGCCTGCATGCTGGAAGGATTTGTTTTTATTTCTTGCAGGTTGTCTTTGTATACAACATGCTTGAAGCAAAGCGGCGGATGTCCGAATGGACGTTTTCACTTGGTCACGAGTATATCTTGCCCGTATTTCCAGAGGATTTGCCATGGGCAATGCGGAGCTTATCTCGCGCAGCTTTACCAGACTCGCTTTACGGCGGACCTGCATGCGAAGTGTATTCCTAGGGCATTTCCTTTTGCTATACTTTACGTTAGTAGGCTTGACATTTGCACTGCTACTGGTCGTGGTCATCTTGTTTTCTATGTGCTTTCCCTTACGCTTCCGCGCTTTCTTGACATCTAGCGGAAGTACAGGTTCCATATCAGCTGGGATGGATTCAGCATTGGTGCATTCGCTCGCCGAACCTTCACCGGATAGTGCGAGAAGCGAAGAATTGGTTTCGCTTGCGGCTCGACGATGACCTGCTGCACTCTGTACCCGAACCTGAGATGGTAGCATGTCGTTCTTAGAATACGGTATATAGGGCTCATGAGCCATAGTGTCTACACGGTGTGCTAGTTTTTCTTCGTCGGGTTGTAGCTCCGGGAACACTGGCTCTTTTTTTAAGTGAACTGGCGTAAATTCGCCATCAACTCTTCCATTCTGCATAGGATCAGCCACGCCATTATAGGTGGTTGGAGATGCCACCTGTCCACAGACACCAACCCACTTTTGCTGCAGTTGTGCCACCCGTGCTTCAAGTTCAGCAATCTCCTTCTATAGTGCTGCTGCCCTTAAATCGTCTAGTTTGGCTCTTAGCTTCGCACGCTCTGCCCTTTCAGTCTCTCGCTGTGCTCTCAGTTTATCGCGCTCGGCTTCAACCCATTTCCGAAGAGCCTCTCTCTGCAGCCCTAACTTTAGTCCCTCGGCGGTAAGCTTTTCGAGATCCTCGATTGTCCATGGTTGCAATATCAAGCCCCTGAACCTTTACTTCCGGTCATGCCCTCACCCTCTCTGCAAGGTGTTAGAGGAGAGTCCTGTCGCAGACGCCACTTTTGATGATCAGGTTAGGGGGAACTCATGACGCGGATGTAGATGCCAGGAACAAGAAGTTGCGACGGGCGGAGGAAAACGAACATTTATGCGAGACGGCAAGTTAGGGCAAGGGCAGACGCTAACCAGGAGACGTACACTTAACAAAAGTTACAACCTACATTTAGACGGCAATAAATTAAAGTGGGACATAGTCCCCACATAAAAGTATGATGCAAGGTACTCGTGACTAGACAGAGTCTCACGTGGCCGGTGCACGGAGACGTCGTTGCGGAGCTTGAAGGCGCGAGCGACGCAGACGTATTCAGAAGTGGCAGCCGGGTGAAGGCGCAGCTGCTGAAGATGCAAGGGCCAAGCAGCGAAGATGCTCTGGTACTGTCACAAGAACAGGGGCGCTGGAGGCAGGGCCACGGCACGGCGTCGCCAGTGGCGACGTGGTGTCTTGCCAGTGGCGACGTCGTGTCTGGACGTTCTTTACCAACGGTCGCAGAACACCTGGGTCCCGGCCGGCCTAACGACAGGCCTCCGGAACCCTCGGACTCGTCTCGAACATCGATTCCGCCAGGCAATCCATCCTCCGAGCACACTACTACTGCATCCTCGTCCTCCTCTTGCCTTTTTCCCAGTCCTTTCAGCGCAATCCACAATGACGATGATTTCTGTGCTTGTTGACCAGAATGCGGCGACAGCTTGTGCTGGTTCATTCCTTCTGTAGTTTCGTTTTGATTTTTGGCATATCACCACATGTATGTCACGCCAGTAATATTGAGGTCTGCGTTCATGATATCGCTGTTTTTGATCTGCCAGTAGAGATCTTCCATGTTATGGTCCCTCACAGTGGGAATGTTCCCAAGCACGAGGTCCTAGATCGACTGTTCTATACACGCAGCGCTAACCTCACGCAAAAAGTAGGGGTTTTGACGTCGATCTTAGCCATGGGTAGCTGTTGAACCGTTCCTTCAATGAGCAGTACTTGGGCGGTTTTTACCGTTAAATGGCTTTCCGCGACGATGTCATGTCGAACAATGACGGTATTACTCCATGTCCCTAAGGACGGTAGCAGGCTGTCCAAGTAGACGGCCTTCCACTACTGGCATTCCTTTCTGAAGAAAGCTGATGGTTGCACGGTGATGCCCCGAGGAGGCTCGACACTAGGACTACTGGGCTTGTCCCCATAAGGTTCCATGCATTTCTGTGGGGCTCTCTGAGGCTCAGTACAGCACAAGCTGCAACCTGCTCTTTGCCATTGGAAGGGTTCTTGCAGTTTTCAGTTTTGTGACCGACGCGACCAAAACTAGCGCATTTTGCTGGGCCCTTAGGGGTGTTACGACAATCGTGAGCTCGGTGTCCTGGCCGATCGCATAAAAAGCACTTCGGTAGCACTTTTTTCTTTGAGTCGGCCGAGGTTTTTGCCATAGCGCTTACGTCTTCGGAAATTTCCTAAGTTTCAAGACGTTTTGCGCCTCTAGAAAACGATCCGTAGCCTCGGCCAGGTCCTTCAGTGCCTTACATTCTCGCTTCTTCAGGAAGATGACGAGATTGGGGTAGCAGCCGCGGATGAATTGTTCGCGATCACTTGATCGCCAAGAGCCTCGAAAGCTTGTTACACATTCGCCATCTCAATCCAGCGATCAAAATAACCCCTGAGCCTTGCTGCTAGTTGTTTCCCGGTTACGCCACCCTCAGCCCTCGCCTTCCTGCACTTTGCTTGGTATCCTTGGGCTCTGAACCGAAACAGCTGAAGCAACGCCCGTTTGACCTTGAAGTAATCTAGGGAGTCTTCGGCGGTCATACGGCCTATGATGGTAAGAGCCTCCCCAATCAAGCACATTCTTTCAGTTAGGGACCATTTGTCCTGAGGCAACTGCTGTCCGGTTGACTCGCGCTCAAACCTTTGCAGGTACGCGTGCATGTTATCGCGCTTCTAATCGAAAAGAGGAAGATGTTTCTGTGGCCTAATCGCAGGTGGAGTTGCAACAACCTCACCTCCCGCGGTGACCTTTAGTTGGCTGGTGCCACCACACTCTTGTAGTCGGATGTTTAGCAGTAGCAGCTAATTCTCCCTTTCTGCAGCATCTTTGGCTCTTTCCGCAGCTTCTTTCGTGGTGACGGAGACGTCACAGCGCGGCTGGCTCGATGACCGGCTCTACGCCACGTCGCATCTAGGCACGGGACATCGGGCAGCCATAATCACCCTTGCTGATGAGTCACAGCTCCACGGCGTAGAAGTGGGTGTTGGTAAAGGGTTCCACCTCCAGGTGAATCCGGACCCGCGCTCTCTTGCCCAGCTTGTGACCAGCTCCAGGCACAGCCATCCCACGGGTTGTCGTGATCAGCGGCGGAAGGCTCACGGACCAGGCAGCTGTTGCGTGCTACCCAGGCTCTCACCCGAACACGATCACAGGACCCAGCACTCCAGCCCAACGCGTGAACGGCGTTCACTGATCACCGGCCCGATTCGATTCTTCTGCACGCACTTATCGCAGCTGCGCGCTCGGTCTCCTCTTCTTCTCCGTCCAGTGGCACTTATTCACAGTGACTTCGCTGGAAGAAAATTGCGAACAATGAATTGACGTAACCGTACTTTGAACTTATAAAAACACTGATGGTTTGTGAAATCAAACTAATCCCACGCCCATGAATTCCCTTTGAGTACCAAGGATGGACACAAACTGTTGTACCTATTTTAACTACATATACGACACCTTTCGCATTCATTCAAAGAGTATACGATTAGCCAGACGCAAGATTGTGCGTGTTTGAATATATCTTGATATTAACATGGTGCACCCGAAGGCACCGGGGCCTACCTTTGAAACAGGTACCTGTATTGAAGGAATGGGCGGGCGCCAGGTTTTTCAACAGGAGATTGCAATTGCAGAAACACTCACAGCTAAGCTCCGAAATTTATGGCTGCTAGCAACTTTTAGGTGGTAGTTTTCAGAAATGAAGGACTGCCTCCAAACCGTAAAGGATGTAGCTTGTTTTATAACTGAATAGTTTACTCAACGCTTCATAATATGTATTTCACGCGTGAAAAGAGAATATATGATAACCCGCATATCAGGGTACACAAACCAGTGGTAACAGCGCTGTCTTCCTAAGAGAAGTATTCAGTCAGTTTTCATGCAACCCACCCACCCACCCACCCACCCACTGCACAACCATTGTATAGGATGGGCAACAAGCTACCTTTAAATCCGTTAACAGAGTTCACCAGATTAGCAGAAAGGGTTCATAAACTATGATGACCTTTGGCTGCTGAAACATTGGTGCATCACGACAATAAATCATGGATGATCTAATGTGTCAGCGTGGCCGCAGTGCGTACACCGTGCGGAACGCATACCACCGTATCTCGCCAGATGGTGACCCGTCGCAAGAACTTCCCAGCAACATATGCTGGAAGTGCCGCCGAAATCAGCTGATACTACCCGACCCCGCGTGATCTTCCTACCTGTTGGTTGTCTAAATAGGTTATTGCCAATTTTTCACCCACTCTGCTCGCCATACTACCCCTGAAATTTAGGCTTGGCAAGAATGACCGTAGATTTGACAATGTTTTTTAAAGTATGCGTAAAAGTGCTCCAGATGCTCAGAAGGAGCACCGGCGATGTCAACGTCACAAATATTGAGTGGGAGGGTCCCAGAAAGTACTGTAGCAGCACCTTTCCTGGGTAGTCGCCCGAGCCTACAATTGTCGATAACTGCGAGTACTGCCAACACGGTAAAGATGATTTGCAAGCAAGGCAGACTACAACAACCCAATGATTTCGGCAGCCTCAGAAGCGCTCGCGACACTGTTTCTGTCTTGGCCGCGAAAAGGAAGGATTGAAAACTTCGTAGGCAGCTGCCTACGAACGATTTAATTATGTAGCTTCACTCTGAAAGAGAAAGCCCGAAGTTTGCTGCCACAGCAAGGCTCTGCTCTGCAGTCTCGGGGAGGCGCTTCGATGTACTACGCGCCACCACAGCATGAGAATGGAACACCTCAACAAGTACTCGCACACCCGTCACCTATTTTACGTCGCCCACCAAGCCAGACGCAAATGTGCCGAAACGCACCGCCATACGTTTTCTTCTTTTTAGTCGAGCTCCAGACAGCTCACGAGACTTGCGAAACAGCCGCATAAACTGTGGGTAACTGTCCTCGTTCCGAATGAACACGGACACGTCGTCCGCATACTCGGGCACTTTAATTTGACTTATGCCTGGCAAAGGAAAGCTGCGGATGGCAGTGCTTGAATCAATATGGCGGAGCAGCGGGTCGAGTCAAATGACTAAACGCAAATGCGACAAGGGCAGCCCTGCTTATTCCAGGGGGACAGAGAACGGACTGCTAAAACTCCAGTTGACAAGAATTTGAACGCTTACGTTCGAGAACAACAGCTCGAGCATAGCTACAAGTTTGGTGGAAAGCCATATTGACGCAAAGCGCCTAGCAAGTATTGGTGTTCCAATCTATCAAAAGCTTTCGCTCTAGCAAGAGAGCTGAAGCACACAGAAGCGCTAACCATCGCCACGTAACTAAAAATATCAGGCGTCAATTTCTGGGACGAAAAAATTTTGCAACCTTGAACACTGCACCTTTGTGCTTGTCCTATATTATCGGCAAAGTGGTACTAGTGTGTCTGGCTGCAATGGATGCTACAATCCTCTAGTGAGTGTTCAGTAGTCTAATCAGTGATACTCCTGCGGTTGCATAAGATCGCCACCTGGTTTTGCGATAAAAATGATACGGTCCTCATGGAAAGAGGTCGCAGTCTGCGCTCAAGAAATTCGTTCACCATGTGGAGGAGTGCACCCCGAAAGGCCGGAAAAAATGTCTTCTAAAATCCAGCAGGGATACAGGCTGGCCCATGCGCCGGCGTACCTTTTCCATTTTTTACCTCACCAACACAGTTCGTCGGCATCAACAGAGCAAAGAGCAAGTCAAAATAGTGATTTGGCTCGCACGGCAGAACCCTACAAAATACTCTTAGCTTGTCCTCAAATTCCTCTGCATCCAAAGACATGCTCTCGGTGGACCAAAGGGTGGCGAAATATCCCAGAAATACCTCAACTCTATCTTTAGCCCTTGCGCTAATCGTCTCACCAGGGAGTGTAACTTCTGGACCACTGGCTAACCCAACCCCATCCACCGAGTCCGCTCTTATACGCGGAAGTACGTGGGGGTCCCAGACCGGCCTGCCCAAAGTGTGCGCATGGCTCGCCCCTTGTGATGACTGCCGTAAGAGGGACTCGTAGCGTATTTTAAGCAGGTTTACATAGTCCCGCATCGTGAAGGCTAGGGGTTTCATCTGTGTACGACGCGAAGTCTTCTCCACGTGTCGTTAAGCGCGGCAGTGATGCGTACCTTGCGCGCACGACCCTCTTTAACAAAAAGCACATGCCAGTGGTTCTTGAACTCATCCCAAGGGAGAGAACTTAACTCGCACAGGGCAGTCAACGAAGCAGTAAGTGCTGCCGAACTCTCCCAATCAGTTAGCAGGCACTCGCCCATCCGCCGAATCTTGTGGCGAGGCGTACAGTTGCCGATTTAAAGCGTTGGTAACAAAGGCTGGTGATAGGGCAAGCGACGACCTCCAGCTCGGAAGGAGAGGACATCATATCCTTCCACACAGCAGCTCAGCTCGAGTGGAAAATAAAACTTATCTAGCCGACTGCTATCCCCTTTGCACGCAACCTCCGATCCCTTGGGTAGAATGAGCCTTGCTCTCCAAGCTCTCGCGCAGTACCACGACGCCTACTCCCGAAGTCATCGTTTCTGACAGGGTAAAAAAGGCTTGCACACAAAAGTGCTCGCAATACAAAGGAATATCGCGTGGAGTACGAACATTGTACTCCTCGGAAAAGAGAAGGTCCACGTGTTGCCGTCGAGCGTAGTGCATTACCTTCCTCTCTTTCTGAAAATCCCGAAAGCCCTGCAAATTCAAGGAAGACAACGCACCAGCATAAAGATGATAAGCGCAGTCAGCCAGTTCCTTCCTGTTTTCAAATCTCACAATCGTCCGTAGGCACGGCGACTTCGACGCACAGTATCTTGTTGTACTCAGCATCATCGGTATCAGCTCACGACGATGGCAACACCCGCTTAGACGCATCTAGGCAATCCGCTAGAGAGGGTCGGGCAGGGAGCAAATTGCGGACCTTGTTGATGGGGTTGGCGAGGCGACGGTCGGTAACAACGAGAGAGGGACCAGTAGAGCGAAGCTCCTCAGTGCCTCCAGCATCAAACGAGTCCACTGAAGAAGGCTCACTTTTCTTGGAGCACGCGTGGAGCCGCTCCAGGAAAGATGGTGAACCCGGGAGATTGACTGTGAGTGCAGAAGCAGCACTGTTACTGGATGTAGTGTGGCCAGCCATAGGTTACTTAAAGCCTAGAATAGAACGGCCCAAAGCTGTCTCGCCGCTTATGCCGGCCCTGCTGCATTTTTTCGGGTGGCTGCGCGAGCCGCTCGAGGAACCCGGAACAGCGATGTTTTTTTTTGGTGCACGCCCTATCTCGCGCTGATACTGGTCCACGAGGTCACTGCCCTCGGCAGAGCTGGGGCTCGTAAACTGGGAGGTACTGGTCAAAGGCGAATTAGTAGCTTCTTGCGCCGGTGCAATCTCTTCCTCCGAAGGCGACCGGCAGCTCTCGAGTTCCATGTCTTGGCTTGACTTTGGCTTGGCATGGCTTGACGATTCGTCAGTCGTCACGGCGATGTCCAGCGCAGCACCTTCGCATGACGCCTCCGCCGGCTGGCTCCAGGAGCATCAGGGTAGCTCGGGACAGTCGCTCGTACTCTAGCCCTTTCGGCCCTGGCGTCGTCATTTGACGACACAATACATAATATCCTCTAGCGCCTTAACAACAATACCAAAACTGCTAGTTTTCAATCTGAGGGTTGTTCAAGGATGTCTCTTGCGACAGACACCGCATTGTTGAGATTTCGCGAGGCTGGACGATATGAAAAAGACGAAGCTTCAGTGGACATAGGATATGACGACCGGGCGGGTAAGGAAACGGAAATTCCAGTTCGTCAAAATGTCTATAAATCTGTAAATACTTGGATTACCAGCTTTATATTTTTTCTGTAAGATCAGGGTATCATAGGCTTTCCGAAAAAATGAAAAAAAAACTTTTTTACAAAAAAGAAAATTTTTAATTGCCTAATGACCTAATTATTAACGTGCCTGTAAATTAATAAATACTTGCACTATTAGCGTAATTTTTCATTTCTGTGCTTCTGATGTCCAAAGCTGCACGAAAAAATGCATAAAAACAATTAGCACTTGAAAAAAAAATTCCAGGGCTGAAAGGGCTAGAGAGCGTGTGGACTGGGGGCGCGCGAGGCCTGTCAGCGAAATTGCTCCGCAGCGTCTGCATAGGAGCGGGGCCGCAGAGAGTCGGGGGTGGGTTGGTTGCCCTTGCAGCGACGACACTGGGCGTTATAGTCGACATTGTCGTGGCCGTTCGCAGAGCAGAGGTACTACCAGAGGGCCTTGCAGTCGCTAATTTGATGATGGGACTAGCCACAGCGGGTGCATACCTGCCGCACACCTCGATACTCGAACTGTGCCTTGAACCCTGGAATCTTCACGAAGTTGGGCACGGCCTTGTCCATCCCCATCATCAAAAGTCGCGTGCCGGCCTTGATATGTTAGAGGCTCCTCCACGTCGGCTAGCTGACGTTCAAGACCTGCCTGTACGGTCTCAGTGCTACTGACAAGGTTCAAGTGGTACAACATCACGTAGACGACCAGCGGTCCCATCCAAGATACAGGGAACGAAATGCCGTTCACAGCGACGTTTCCTTTCTAAGTAATCTTGCCAGCAGCAGCAGCCACAGCTCCCATTGTGTAGACTTTGAAACATTCCTGGCGCATCAGGGTGTTCAAGCCAAACGACCTACGATTTTATCGAGGGCATATACCAGATCATCCACGGTAAAGTCCTTTGGGACCATGAAGTAGTAAACATGTGCCATGGGCTGTGGATGAACACTCTCCAAAGATGCCATGATAACTTGTCCTTAGTGCCCAGGCTGCCCCGCTGCAGTCTCGGCGAATCCAAAACAGCCGCTCACTGATGATGGGTCCCTTCGGAGTCCAGAGCACTGGAGCCCCACTACGAAACTCGGTGTGGTAGCCCAATGCCGAAGTTGACACATACAAGCACGGAAAATCAAAATGTTGAACCGAGAATGATTGATACAGAAAGAATGACAACTGTCAGCTCATAACTGATTCAAAAGAGCTCATTTTAAAGGTAACGGTACAACATAAAAAAATTAAAACAAATAAGGTAAACCAAAACAAGTTTTTATTATATGCGTCATGGACCAATGGCTTCTAAATACGGAAACTGTATTGCGCTTCAATGAGCTTTTTTTGCGCGTTTAACCCTGTAATGCCCAAGGTATCATATAAGATGCGCCACCCCTCAGATTTTCCTACTCGCCCCTGGGCCTTTCGATCACCAAGAAATGCCCATAATTTCATTTCTAATACCTCTGAAGCGTTTTTCCAAAATCTATAACTAGTCGCATTCAGTCACAACTACAGTTTGGAAGATGGGTTCCTCGTAGTAGGCACTCCCGGTGGCCCGGCACCTACATTGAATTGTTGAATGATACACTTTTTTTAGCGGTGGTATGATCGATTGTATACTAACTTTATATGTATGTATACATATACCTACATTTAGATTGGTATATGCTATATTATATACCTACATTACCTATGTAAGTATATATATGCTTACAGTGTACGCGTTTATGATACACTAAATAATCTTGAAACCCTGGGAGAAAAAAATTTTTCGCGTTTTTATTCTTCCATTCACAAAATACAATGTAACAAAGTATTAGAATTTTTATGTATTGTTTTCATTGGTTGGGCATTACAGGGTTAAACGGAGAGCTTAGCAATGCCACCCATGAAGCTGAATGTTAGCGCTGGGTCTATGTGTGTCTTTCCTGTCGGTCTTCTTAGGAAGTGTGAATTGCCAGTAAAAAAATCCCACAAAAACTATTTAGGTGTTTTTAATTACATTTTATATGTGCTGTATTCTTTCGGAATCACATATTAGTACAACCCCCTGTTATTTAATTCGCACATGCAGGCTAGCAGTGGTATGAAATAAATAGAAACCCTGAAATGGAAGCCTTAATAGAAACCCTAGACGGTGCTCCCAACTTCTCATTACAGAGGTCGACTTATAGGTTGCCACAGATTCCAAGGAAGCAAGTTTATTACGGTGAAGAGTTATCCTGCTGAAATCACACCAGTTACCTCCACACCGACATATCCTTAAAAGTTATCTACGTGCTTTCGAACGAGATACACAAAAGGGTCACAATCTTTCAAATGACGTCACAGTGCCCATGTACGTAACAGGGCATCGGGACAATAATGTGAGGAAAGGAGTAGCGTCACGGCGTCACGTACCACAGGGTCATTTATTGGCCCCGCCTCTTGGATTACAGTGGCGATGCCGTCGATCTCCCTAGCGTTACTGAGAGAGCGCACCCATGCGTTTGCTGTAAAAATACGGAAGAGGGCTTTTGTTCCGGTGCTTTTGCTGCTACTGCATATAAGTTGGACTCACTGTTCCCAGTAGAGCGGAATAATTGGAAGCATTCTCCGCCCGTAGTGAGCTTTTCCAACATGCCGGTATTATATTTGAATAACTATACCGAAATAATGTTCTCTCAATGTAGAGAAAAATCCCCCGGGATGTAGGTATTTAGCAGCACTGCGGCTTACAATAAAATACAGACTGGAAAATCTATTGTCTTCGCGTTTGCATCGGTGCTTCTGACGGGGAATTGGAAGTTGAGGCTGATGCGGTTGAACACTTATTAAAGGACAATGGCTATCTTGAAACGCGGGTGCTAGTGCAATGTTAAGATGTAAGAGTTGAAGGCAACCTCAGAATGTTCCTTTTGCGCACAAACATAACAAGCAAAATAAAATAATAAACAGTGACCAACCATGTGAAGTATTCTTGCGCGTCGTGTTTAGCTTCGTTATTTTCCTCCTACATATATTTGACAAACACCACGACAAAGAACATCCCTACCCGTTTTCGTTGTTTTCGGAGGTTACGCTAAATGGTAAAATATCCGCTCATTGTACCCATTTTAACGCCACATACATTTTTTCACATGTGCTTCGGGGAAGCAGATTCTAGGTCAGATATAAACCTACACGCCCATTGGTCAACCTTTCCATGCAGTGAGATCGTGCCTGCCGACAAATGTTAGTTTTATACACATATGTTGTTCATTCGAAGCACCTGGTAGTGAAGAAAACATGTCTCATTTCTTGCCCGACAGGGTTTAGTTTCTGCGATTCTTTTTTGCCTTTTGCAAAAGAGCTGTGGATGATGTGTACGTATTGCAATAGTTTGAAATTCAGATCCGAGATGTTTTCTGCACATTCCTTATGTTTGAGATGTTGGCTACAGTGCACGGGTCACACATACCATAGAGGTCTTAAGGTATACATCCTAGAAAAATTTTCAAAGCAAGTACTTTTATTCCAAATTCGAATCTTTAAAGTGTTATTCACAGATATCTCCCCGTCTTCATTGCCGTTTTATGATTATAAATATTATATTTAGGCATTTCATATGGGATGTCGTTATGTTACATCAATATTTTTTACTTGTTACCCCAAAGACAAGAATTATTCAATAAGTGTTGTGGAACCCATCTTTTAAGCGTGTGACAATTAGAGATATAATTACCATTTATTTTGCATTAACCTATAAGTGCTACTGAAAACGTGGTTTCCCTAGAGCTTTATTTTGGAGGCCACAGTCACGAACAATACTGTCATTTTTAATGCCTTGTTTCTAAATGCTACATACCAAATTCTAAACATTTTTAAAACCGCAACTTGCATGTTCAACGAACTGAGTGTTCTAATAACATTAGCCGGCAAATAACAGAAAGACTTTTCAGAGAATCGAGTACACCTTCATATGTAGGCCGCAACGTAAACACGCAAAAATT